>JAECUM010050974.1:0-27460 GCA_016617855.1 Megalonaias nervosa | reverse complement strand
CATGATTTCACATCGGAAATGCACCTCTCTACGCCTTGGATGGTAGCTTCAACTTCAGTTGGATGGCTAGATTTGTATATTTGGGTGTCATCAGCATGCAATTGGTGAGACACTGGATGATGATCTATGACACTTGAGAGTGGCTGAGTGTACAGAATGAAGAGAACAGGTCCAAGAACAGACCCCTGTGGAACACCACAGCATAGATCAACTGGGCTGGAGTGTTTTCCATTTGCGGACACAATTTGTGTCCTGTTGACCAAGTAGGACTTGAACCATAGTAAGGCCGTATCATGAATGCCAAATACATACTGGAGACGGTGAAGTAATATATCATGGTTTATAGTGTCAAATGCTGCAGACAAGTCAAGGGGAGTGAGGACTAGGTTTTCCACCTCCACTCAAAGGAAGCCAAAATAATGCTAGGGCAGACAGACCAATACAAAATGTTTATACAGCATCTCTTGGAAGCATCCCTACCAAGTTGGTCAAAACTGGCTCAGCTTCTGGAGAAAAGCTGAAAATAGGTTTTTCATATGATTGCTATTGAAGCCAAACCACTGCTAGAGAAGCCACCCAAGACACAATTTTGAATCTTTTTTGATAGAGCATTTTCAAACAAACATTTTTACCAAAATTGATGAAAACTGGCTTAGCTGTTCTGGAGATGTTGCCAATAGGTTTTCCATATGGTTGCTGTGGAAGCCATACCATTGCTAGGGAAGTGAACCTTGACAAATATTTTATAGAGCATGTCCTAAGAAACATTCCAACCAAGATTGACTGAAACTATCTCAGCCATTCTAGCAAAGTCAAACAGGTTTTGAACCGATTGCTTGGAGTGTCATCACAAACACAATTTTAATAAAGCGTACGCTAAAACATTCCTTCAACCTTTTATCAAAACTGGGAGTTGTTCTGGAGAAGTCAAAAATAGGTTTTCCATTTTGATTAGTAAGGAAACCACACTATTGCCAGGAGAGCATATCACGAGGATCCTACCTGCTAAGGCAAACTGAAAAACTGGTCAGGCAGTTTTGACCAGAAGTTAAAAATATGGACATTGATGGACCATTTCATTTAGGAACAACAAGACAATGAGATGAACGGGAAAGTAAAACTGCATGGCAATTCCCCAAGTAGTTTCAAAGAGCAGTGATAACAAACTTGTGCTAACTGGTGAACAGATGACGACAGGCAATGAAAGAGAGACCATCCCATAAGCTCTTCTAGGATCAGCAAAGCTAATAAAAATGAGCATTATTTATTAATAAACAGAAAAACCACATTTTCTACAGATGCCAGCTTCCATTAAGTTAAATTTCTCTAGATTCTAAGAAAACATCTTCAGCGTGGAGTTCAAACCAAAATGGTAACCAACACTGTTTTCCCTGAAACAAGATGAAAAATGTATAAAATATATTTTTCTACTGATGCCTACTCCCCAAAAAATGTTTTTTTTCCTGCTACAATAGTGTTGTTTAGTATGGTATAGTACCATAGCCAAAGGTTAGGACATTATACTCCAAAAAACACTAGGTGCACAGTTCCCAGGGAAGAGGGCAATAGCAGATTTAGTACAACATATCATCTTATGCAATCTCTTATGTCAACTAGCAGCATAGTGCCTGCTGGAACAGGCAGAATTCTGACAATCAAGTGTAGCATCCTGTAGTCAATGGAAAATGCATCCGGTCTTGAAATGTATCATGGAAGTAAGCCAATCATAACTTGAAAATTAATCAAATTAAGTATAAAATGCACATAAAACAAATTAATAAATGCACATAAAACATTAATGTTCTAATTAATTTTTTCAGCACAAAAACTAACTTACTCTGGTTTTAAATCTAACAGATCTATAGATTTGCTCTTCAGATTCCCACCTTGCTCATATTCCAATATAATTCCTGCAAAAAAACATGAAACCATCAATATAATGCAAGCATTTGTGGGATTATTCTGGATTTGACTAATTAAAAGGTTTCTGTGACAAAATTTAAGTCAATGTTTTATTGCACAACCAATTTTTTTTTACCACTCTACTAAAACTGGAATCTATTATACGATATTGTCAAAAGAACATTTTTTAGTGCCTGATACATGAACACTTTTTGAACAAAACCCCAAACTGGCATGGGTTGGATATTCAACCACTGTACATGTCAATTTAACTGACAAATTCATGGTTTACTCTATCATGTCTCTTAGAAGTTTTGAACCTCACAAAACCTAAGCAACACAGTATATACATGAAACTATTCTGCATGTGCAGAAAATCCTTGATGTTAGAGTTGCTAAAACTGCAGTAGAAAAGGCCATTTTGAAATTAAATGAGAATGAAATGGAAAATAAAATGAAATGAGAGTGCTCTTTAACACAGCCTACACCCTAGCCCAATACAAAAAAAACATTTTGATGTGCATGCTCCAGGTGAAGAACAGTGGTAAACTTGCTGCTAACTATCTGAACAGACCTGGGGCAAAAAACTTTATCTGTCAATTAATAAAGTCTTGAGAAAAGAACTTAGGGAAAGTCTGAACTCCAGTAAATTCATTCCTGTTCTTGCTGAAGGAAGTACAGATACCATATCGGAGAAAGAGAGTATATAACATACCTAATAAAAAAAAGTTAAACCATTTGAAAAAAAAATAATATGTACATTTTTTTTTTTATTCTATATGGTGTGAATTTTCCATTTCCTTCTTTAACTGATTAGATGACAGTAATAAGTCTTTAGCATTTTAATTGATGACACAGATGATGAACTTCAATGTGCTGTGATGTATATCCGCATTGTGTGCTTAACTTTTATCCATGAGGATCTATATGATGTGCTTAACTTTTGTCCATGGTTGTATATTGTACTTTAAGATAATTGTAAATATGTTGGCATGGTCTTTTGTCATTAGAAGGTTCAAGAAGAAAACTTATTTCCAGGTTGGTGTTATTTTCCAGTAACATGATCAAGTTTTTCTTTTTCTTTCAGGAAATGTTATTTTGACATAGGTTCAGTGGAGAAGTATAAAGAATGAAGTACACAAGACTTTATTCCTACCTTAATATCAGTCTTTGGGAATCTATGGTCAGAGATTTAGTTTTGTTCAGTTATAATTTGAGAGTAATTATTTACCTAAATTATTCATTTGAATTACAAAGTGCTCATTAACTTTTGGACTAAAATACTGTTTTGGAATCATTGAAAACTTGTTCAAAGACATTCTGGATTATATCATTTGGTATGTAAGCAAATTCAGAACACCACTGGAATTCACTCAGAAGACTTTACACTTCTGAGCTTGTGATAGAACTTTCAGGATTATTTGGGATTTAATTCACAATAATGTAAGTTTATTTTTAAATAGTCACTTTGCATTCAAGGGAAATAAACTGTTTGCTGAATTTTACAAAACTTGCTTCTTCTGTTACTTAGTTTAAGACCAAAAAGTTGTATCAGTGAGGTATTGCACCTTAAGCAAATAATTACACTAAAGGAGTGGCCTGTGCTTGCATTTAAATGACAAAATGTATGTTGTGATCACTTTCTCTGAAGCGGTTTTCAAAAGAGGCGGTCTTTTTGATTTTGATACAATAAATTTACTAAACTATATTTGGAAGACCTTAAGGAAGAATCAGAAAAGGAAAATTCATGTAAACATGAAAGGATAAAACGTAAGGCTTCCACAAAGTCTGAGGTAACTTTTCTTCCTGAGATACAAGTCAGACTCTATGACAGCAAAATATCAAATGGAACAGAGGAGCCAAAGAAATTTTCAGTCATATTGTATTGATAATTATTCATAGCTTGTGTTCATGAACTCTTATGGGAAAGATGTTTTGCAATTATCCCAAACTGACACAGGGTGGAAATTCAGCCTGTGTATTTATCAATGGAACTGACAATTTAGGATTTAGTCAAGCAAATCTCTGACAGTTTTGAACATCATAAAGCCTGTATGGCATAGTATATCCATGACTTCAGCCTGCATGTGCATAAAATCCTTGAAGTTAGAGTTGCTGACACTCCACTAGGAATGGCCATTTTAAAACTAAAGAGAATGAAATGCACAACAAATAAATGGAGAGCTTTCTTTAACACAGCTGAATGCTGGCTGTTTCAGACCATGGCTGAATTGACCCAAATTATGGGCTTATTTCGGCCCAAATGCCAAACTGATTAGGAGCATGTGAAATATTAAAAGGAAAACAATGGAAGACTTATATCTGTTTCTGTATGCATAGTAAGAGAATGTAAAAGGTTCATTTTTGGCTTTTCAATTTATATCAGATAGTCAGTGGCAAATTTCTAGCTGAAATCAGAACAAAATAGATATGAGCAATCACATTTAGACTTGATAACCAAACTAACTTTCAAATGTTTCAATAAAAATATACAAGTTAACTATTCATAAATCAGGCCAGTATCAACACTTTCAAAAAGTAATGCATATAAACTGACCCAATGTATTTATTGATTTCTCGTGCAAATTGTGGTTTCTTGTATAAAGAGTTATTGATGACAAAATTTATAGTATAACATACTCTGTTGTTATCATTAAGATTTTGTTGAGTTCATTTTAACACAAAGTGCAATAATAAGTATAGTGATGGAAACTGGGATTGCCAAAATCAGTTAAAAGGATGATAAGTATCTGGAACAAAATGAAGCTACCTATAGTACAAGTCACATGGTTCATGTATGCGTATTTACTCACTTTAAATTAAATATATATTGTTTCTTTAAAACTGAACACTAATTTTCTTTTAGAAAAGCCTATTCAATCTTGATATTGAGTGCTCTGCACCTTAACTATCACCAAGAAACTTCCAGACAAAAATTATCTATCGCTATGGACTTTTACAATGGTGATCATGTACTAAACAAGGGTCAAAATAAGGGCACGTCGAGTGGAATTGTCACAATCGAGGGTAGTGTGAATTTGTTTATTAATATGCGTAGCTTTCATTGTGACATCACAGCATGTGACATTCAATCCAGATTGTACCTTTGGGTTCATTTTGTCCAAAAATGTCTACGTACTTTACAACTGATTTTACTGTATGCACCTCTCAGGGTGTCTAAATAAATACCTTAAACAGGAATATGGATGTATACGAATCGAAATGAACTGAATACTTGCCACTTAATGGTATGTAGAATCAAATTCTAAAAAATGACACCCATTACTGAAATTGTCGGTGTTTAATGCTTATTTGACCCATGTGACTTGTACTATAAACGCTTTCTTCAATATTAATATATTTATATTTTTTATTAAAGAAACATACTTTAAATTAATCCCATTTCGGCATGCCCGGTTTCCATTACATTCTAGCCAACTGAAATTTAGGCCAACCTAAAAAAAAAACAAAAAAACCCACGTCTATTTGCTTCTGTGAGAATTCGAATTTATTAGAAGAAAGACATCAGACTAAATCTGCCTAAAATACATTACGACTTTAATTTGTAGAAAAGCGTCTTTATGGGCTGCCAAGTGTGTGAGATATTCCTGAAATTTTTACTTCTCGTTCCAATGTTAGTCGATATCCAAACACGCTACACAGCGCTGTTATTTGGCAGTAGGAGCTCGACCCCTAAAACATAAATATCAGGGTTGATGTCGAACGTTGTAGGACTGCTCTGGTCGAATGAGGGCATGTCTGTGCAGATAAGACTAAAGTCAGCAAATTTGCATGTGATCAGATATAACAAAGTTTAAAAAATACGAAATATATTATATACACGTCATTTCCTATGTTTACTCATATAACAAACCTGGTGGGTAGTAACGGAGGAGAAATCGCTTTAACTTCATGACTACAGCTACAGCGAACGGTTTCTAGAAACAATAAATATGGCGTCCCGGAAGTGCTAGAATAAATGAGCCAATGGATTTCTTTCATGGTCCGGAACAAGACTTACACAGAAACTTCATCCGGTAAACGTTACATGATGGAAATGTCTACATTAGTCTACTATTCTAGTAGCATTAACAAAGTCTAATACCAGCAACAATTATGCGATTTTCTTAAATGAATGTGTAGGTTTACTTACAGACTTTTCTAAAATGCAGTCTTCCTTACACTAACCTCCCCAAAAGAAACAACAACAAACAAAAAACAAAAAACAAAAACAAAAACTAAAAAGACCCCCCCCCCCCAACTAAACAGACAAACAAAATAAAAAACAAAAACTAGAATTTAGACCTTCACAGTTCTTGTCACATACAAGTTACACATAAAAATAATATGGATTATTCTGGAAAAAAAAGATGCATTATTTCTGCTTCTGTAACTATTGACCAGTCTTACATTAACCTACCTTTGAAATGATGTATGGAGACAGTCTTTTACTAAAAGTTTTCTTGTACAAGCTAATCTTCCAGTGCCGGGACTTAAAATGAAAGCCATTCATCTTTAAGAACATTTTAAAAATCTTTTGACAAATTATTCAAGGTCAGTATCTTCTATTTTTGAGATATGACAAAGGTTAGACAAAACTCAAAGAACAGAACAATTAAAGAACATATTTAGTCGTCTGAATTTCTTTTTCAAGGTGTAATATTTCAATTCTTAATTATCATATATAGTTGCTTATAAGTCAAATCCAACTGCTAACAACAGGGGCCCTGATCTGCTGTAGCATAATGCACCAGCAGATCAGGATCGATGCTGTTTATTCTACTAATTATTCCTTACAAGCTGCATAGACCAAGATCTGCTGGCACATCATGCGATGGCAGATCTGGGTCTATGCAGTTTGCAGTTGGACTAGAGTTATAAGTGAGTATGTATGGTATTATGTTATTTACATAATGTAACCATAATGCAGGAATGTCTTTGAAATAGAACTATTGAATATTCATTGTGAATACACTTTTTGTGTGGTACCTTGATATGACCACCCATCCATCCAAGAGTAACAAAAAGAAGATTTTCAAGATGTTTTACATGACAGCCATATTGGACGTCCAAGTGGAACAATTTTCATTTTAGACCTGATATGACTTACCATCTAGGAGGAATAGCAATAACATTTCAAAATGGTCACTTTGGTGGCCATATTGGATATCGCATTTTCGTATGATTTTCATTTAGGACCATCTAGACATAACAAGAAATCTTCCAGTGAAAACCCAATGTTGATATGACTTTCTGTTCTGGCAAAGTAATAATAATGTAATTTTCAGGTTAGCTGCCTTGGTGGCCATATTGGATTTTGGATAAGTACTGTTTTGATTTATGACCAACTAGACATCATATGAAGTCTTTCAGTGGAAACCCCATGCTATTATGACCATCCACTCAAGTGGAGTAGTGATAAGATTTTCAAGATGGCCACCATAGTGAACATATTGGATGCCTGGATAGCACCATTTTTATTTAGGAGAAATTTGGTAAAAACCTCATGTTGATATGACTTCAAATTTCTATTCAGGCGGTAACATGATTTTCAATATGGCTGTCAAAGTGGCCATATTGGACATCAGATTGGCACCATTTTCATTTAGGACCAACTAGATATGATATGAAGTCTTGAAGTGAAAATCCCATTTTGATATGACCATTCATTCAGGTGGAGATTTTCAAGATTGGCACCATTTTCAATGAAGACTAACTGGACATCATAAGAAATCATTTGTGAAAATTCCATGTTGATATGACTATCAACTCAGGACTGGTAATCAGATTTCCATTAACATGACTGTCAAGGTTGCTGTTGTGGCAGCAGAATTAAATGTCAGATCAGCACCATTTTTATGTGGGACCAACTCAACATCATAAGAAGCCTTATGGTTAAAACCAGTGGTCAATATGACTCTCCGTTCAGAAGCAATAACAACATTGCTGCTATGATGACCATATTAGATGTTATATTGGCACCATTTTCATTGAAGACCAACTAGACATCATAAAAAATCATTTGTGAATACTCCATGTTTATATTACTATCTACTCAGGACTGGTAATCAGATTTCCATTAACATGATTTTCAAGACTGCTGCTATGGCAACCATATCAGATGTCAGATCAGCACCATTTAGGACCAACTAGACATCATAACATGTCTTCTGATGAAAGCTCCACATTGATATGACCGTCCATTTAGAATGAGTAACAATAACATGATTTTCAAGATGGCTGCTGTGGTGGCCATATTGGATGTCCAAGCAGCACTGTTTGATTTCAGATCAACTAGACCTTTTTGGATGAATGTGTGTGTGTAAAGTTTGATTGGAATCCTCCAAATAGCTTAGGAGTAGCAGCAATAACAATCTTGCACTAATGGAAAGATGATATCTGATGATAGACAATAGGCCATCCCACAAACTCTCCTGGTCTATGACCAATAATGCAGAAAAACAAAAAGAAGCATGAATTCACTGTAATCATACATCTCCAAGAACCAAATTTTATCACTGTGATTGTAAAGACAGACAAATGAACTTTTACAGTATTCCATCCATAAGAGAGAGAGGTCAAGTAATACAGTTGGCCAAACAGTACCATGATTGGCACATTATATGCCTGTCCCATGTTTACTAGTCCTCTATGCAGGCACCTAATACAATAAACTTAATGTGCAGAAACTGCTATTTTCTTATTAGACTTACTATGACATGACCTCTAACCTTTACACACCTGATTCTCAAGGTTTCTTTATTACTCTAAGTGCAAGTCATCCACAAACTTTGGTCAAAAACTTACTGTAGAACAAAAGTTTTTCTGCAAAATACATTTTTTATCGAGTACTGATAACCCTGACCTTCGACATTTTAAATTAAAAATAATTGGGATTCCATACCTTAACTGTAAGCTCTTTACAAACTTTGATCAAGGCAAATAGTCTAAAATTAAGGGGGCACTCACCAGTTATTATGTACTTTTGAAAGAGTGACATATGTAAGGTGAAGTTGTTTGCATTTAAAACATGCACAGTGGAGAGAATGTTGGCAAACCTTTATGCTACTTTGATGTAATGTGACTGACATTTCTTTGGATATTGTACTTTTGGAAATTGTAAATGATCTTAGCACACTGCTAACTAAAATGACTGCTCGCTTGTGCTCCAAAAATCAGCCTGAATTTGTCTAAAGTACACTATCCTTAGCAGCTATTAAAATAAGGAAAATGAATTTTGCCAGACTAGACAATACCAGCTTCTGAAAGTGCAATGAATGAATTACCAAATATATAAGATGCAAAAAAAGTTATCGGCTCTTTTTTTACAATTCACCTCTGAAGTTCAGGAAGTGAAAATGACGAAGTGGAGCTAGCATGTTTTTGAAAGGTGCACATCTGGAGTAAGGCCAAGCTGTATACTCTATAACCCACATTACACCCATCAATCATACACCAAAATAAAGGGAATTAAAGGTTCTTTGAACAGTACCTAAGATATACAAGGTCTTTTTTAAATAGCCAGTATAACCAGTGAGGAAGCCCGGGGGAATTCTTTTTCTTTAAAATTCTAACCCTATGCAAAATACGAAACTGTAGAGCGCCACCTAAAGGTATTATACAAAAACCCAATTATCTTCTCTGAGTCAGTGACCTTGACCATCAGCATGTTGAGTCCTAGATCAATAGGCTTCTTTCTTCCCCAATGTGCAAGTCATTCATCAGCTTTGGTGAAGATATATGACCTACAACTATTTTTATTCTTCAGTCACAGTGACCTTGATCCCTTGACCCCTAAATCAATAGATTCTTCCTTATCAGTTTACAAAGTTTGGTAAATGTAGATGGTGGAGAACAAGAGTTATTGTGACAAAACCATTAATTTCTTTCAGTCATACTGACCTTGAACTTTGACCTCAAAAATCTATAGGGTTCTTCCTTATCCAAATGTCTGGAAAACTAGAGTTATCATGCAGAAACCATGTTTTTCATTTTCAGTCATAGTAAGCTTGACCGTGTGACTCCAAATAGAGTTTTCTTTACCCAAGTGTAATCAATCCACAAAGTTTGGTAACTGTTGATGATGGACAACACGAGTTAATGTGCAGAAACAAAATCGGTAATGAATGGGTGGACTTCGTAATATGATCGACCTATGGCATACATATCAATAGTAGGGGCTTTGCTTATTAACAAAGACAGCCTCAGTAAATATTTTAAATATTTGGGATAGTTGGGGGTGGGGTGAGTTTACCATTAAGCTTGGGCTTATCACCAAACACGGGCTTATCATCAAGCAATGAGTTAATCATCAAACATGGGGTTGTCATCAAGTAATGGGTTTATCATCAAACATGGGCTTATCATCAAGCATGGGTTCATCATCAAGCATGGGTTTATCATTCAACATGGGCTTATCATCAAGCATGGGCTTATCATCTGGCATGGGTTTATCATCTGGCATGGGTTTATCATCAAGCATTGGGCTTATCATCAAGCATGGGCTTATAAAAAAGCATGGACTTATCATTAAACATGGGCTTATCATCCAGCATGGGCTTATCATCAAGCATGGACTTGTCATCAAGCATGGGTTGCTCATTCAACATGGGCTTATCATCAAGCATTAGGCTTATCATCAAGCATGGGTTTATCATCAAGCATGGGTGTAATCATCCAGCATGGGCTTATCAAAAAGCATGGGCTTATCATCAAGCATGGACTTGCCATCAAGCATGGGTTGCTCATTCAACATGGGCTTATCATCAAGCATTAGGCTTATCATCAAGCATGGGTTTATCATCAAGCATGGGTGTAATCATCAAGTATGGGCTTATCATCAAGCATGGGCTTATCAAAAAGCATGTGAGTATCATCAAACATGGGTTTATCATCAAGCACGGGCTTATCATCAGGTATGGGCTTACCATTAAGCATGGATTTGTCATCAGAGAAATATGGTAAAATAATCAAAAGGTCCTTTTTGTTGCCCTGTATCTTGAAATGAATAACAAAGCAAAGAAATCGTTCTACAAATGTCACCTTTATTTAACATTCACAATTAGATGATGTGAAGATAAGTAAGAATTACAATGGGAATATGGACAAAAACATCCATGTAACAAATCATTATAAAACTGAATGGAAAGTTAGATATATGGTTGAAAAATAAGCTGGTTTATAATGCACTACTTCAATTATTACATCCTTGACAAATGTAAATACAAAAAGTACAATGTTAGGAAAAAAAAAACATGAAAAGATCAGTTTATAATCAATGTTGGAAAACTAAAGCTTGCTTGTTACATTTTTTCAGAACCATAAATCATAAATATTTGGTTTTGAGTCCAACTGCAACAACAGAGACCCTGATCTGCTGCTGCATTATGCACCAGTAGATCATGGCCTATATTGTTTGTTCTACTCAAGACTCCTAACAAACTGCATAGACCAAGATCTGCTAGTGCATTATGTGATGGCAGATCATGGTCTGTGCATTCTGTAGCTGGACTAGGCTTATAAGGTTATATGTTCAGTAATATAAACATTTCAATTACATTACAAATGCATTTTAAGTTCTTCAAAGCGATTAATTTCTCAAATGTTACAAAATACAAAAGTAAAGCTACATGATTTTTTCAAAACCTTAATCTTGGTGTTGTAATGCTTCAGACACTATTAAAAAAGAAAGCCTCCCCCCCCATAATAAAGTGACTCAAATGAAGTCAGCTTAATGACGGAAAATTGTTGGTAATCATCCAGTACCTTGGATAAATCAATGATTGCTGCCAACAAGCACAGCAATATACTCCAATATAGGTCAGATCCTACTGCAGAGACCCATAATGCAACAGCAAATCTGGGTCTATGCAGATTAGAAGTAATCAGTAGAACAAACACAAACCCTGATCTGACAGCACATGCTGTTTTAAGTGAGTACATATGGCAGTAATACAGTATAAGAACTTCCAAAATATACAGAAAAAAATCTTTAAGTATGGTTGAAGAGGATACAAAACTACAGTTCTTGTATACAGTACTCGGGAAAGAATGCACCTAAGAGAACAGTGACTTCAAATATTGATGAAAAACGACACTGATCCGATAAAATGTTTACATTACTTGCTTCAAAATTATCCCACCTACAAACTACAAACTTTTCAATCTTTGATACGTCAAGATATATGTAAAGTACAGCATCAGTACCGCAACCTAAATCTGCATATATGTACTAAACATGAATTTCCATTGGCAATGGCAACATTATGATATTTGAAAACTGCAGACACGCATTTACAATTTCAACTCAGACACTTTGAAAACACATTACTCTGGCAATCACAATACATATAAACGAATTTCTGTTAGCACTATACAAAGGAAATTATCAAACCTACAAAGACCTATGTGACATTTCATATATCTGTTAACTGTATCTTGTGCACAATGGATGAAAACAACACAGATAAAAAAAATGTTGTTCCTCACTGTAAAGCACAGATGTATATTGAACTCCCTCACTTAACACATGAAACTGATCATTTAAAACTGAGAAAATTAAAATTTTGTTCAATGCATTTCATTCATTTTACTTGTTAACAGATGTTATCTAATTTATAATCATTACCATATTTACTCATATAATCCAACTGCACAAACCCAGGTCTGCCAGTTCATTAAGCACCAGCTGATCTGGATCTGTGCAGTGTATTAGGGGTAATCAGTAGAACAAATAACATAGACCCTGATCTGGCAGTGCATTATACTACAGCAGATCAGGATCTTTGTTTGCAGTTTGACTTGACTTGTAAGTGAATATATACAGTGTGTGATTCTGCATATGAAATAAACTATTATAATGAGGTATACAACATACCTCATTAAAAGACAGCTTTGCCTTAAATATACCAATATTAATAACATGGTGAAGTCTTATGAACTGCATCACACTGATGAATCAAGAACTGCATCAGAAAGAGGGATCACGGACTGCATTAGAATGAGGGACCATGGACAGCATTAGAATGACAGATCATGGATTGCATTATGAAGATTATGGACTGCATTATAATGGGGGATCATAAAATACATTAAAATGAGGGATCTTGGACTGCATTATAATGAGGAGTTATAGACTGCATTATAATGAGGAATCATAGACTGCATTATGAGGGAACAGAGACTGCATTACAATGAGGGATCATTAACTGCATTAAGAGATCCTGAACTGCATTATAATGAGGGATCAAAGATCACATTATAATGAGATCACAAATTGTATCACTGAGAAAGTGCAAACTGTATATGTGGGAACATTAACTGCATTATAATCAGGGAGAGTGAACTACCTTATGAGGCATAATGACCACATTATAATGGGATCATGAACTGTATAATGATGAGGGATCATGAACTGTGTTATAATGAGGGAATATGAAACAAATTATAAGGAATAATGAATAAACCAAATTATGAGGTATGATGAATTGTATTATAATGAGGAAGCATGGTGTTCATTATAATGAGGAGTCACTGTGGTTGGTGCTCTACATGCCGTTATCATACTTATGACATTTTATTGCATGTAAGTTGCAATCTCCCAGAATATTCCAAAACAGACAGGTAAAGGCAGGCTATATTTAGGAACAAATTTAAAAAAGAAACACCAGTTAATGAATACCTATGTTTAGCTCCAAAAAAGTTGTTTTTGTGTCCTTTCAATCCTTTTCTTGATTAATGAAAACGTGTTTGAATTTTGTCCCTCATTTCTTTATAAATTCATATCAAATAATAATCCACATTATATTGATTAAAATCACGTCTGACTGCAAGCAGAGATATCGATTTAAATCATGTCTGACTGCAAGCAGATTTAAAAACAATATATTATGTGTTCCCTTCCTGTGACCCAGGCTTTGAGGCTGAGGGGCATGGTTTTGATAGTTTACACACTGTCTAGTCATGATATACACTTGTGCAAAGTTTCATGAAAATCTGTTACAAATTTATGAGCCAAACAAAGAAACGTTAACAGATAGAAGGACAACTGCATAACATTATACACCAGTCTTAAAATGTGCATAATGAAATGAAATACCTGGTGTAAACAATAATGCTGTCATATGTGAATCAAAATCATAATAACATGGTATCATCAGGTTAAGTTTCTCCATACTGAATGATAAAACAATAAATGTTTATTTCATGGGCAATCTTCAGTACCCTTTTAAGCAAGTTATTTATACCATAGCTATATATAAACTTTTTCCCTTCAAATAAAGAGGAAAAGATTATTTAAATGTATTAATCCAAAATTGTGTTCTTGTTACACTTTTGCTTTCATCTCTGAGACTCATAATGTAAGTAAATACCCCTTTTCTGTTCAAGAATTACCCATTTTCCATACATCACAGCTATCTCCTATTTTTGTTTCAGCAATCAACCTATTCTTGAAAGTATTTTCTTGTTCAGCAAATATCAACACTTAATGGAGTTTTCATTATTAATCATAATAAAATAAATTTCTGTAAATTATATCTCTAACTCAATATAAAACTCTAGCTGGGTTTTATAACTGATGCCCATGTCAAATTACCAGACCGGGGTATAACAAAAATGATATAAAATTCTACAACTGCATGTATGTCTTGGGGTGACAGCGAATAAACAAAATCCCAGTCAAACATATAGCAAAATTTTAGTTACTTGTATGTGAATGAAATATATTTTGTCACTTCATGGCATTTGCGTATTTAGTATTGTCAAGCAGTAATGTTTTAAAAAAGAATTATAGATATAACAATATATATTATACTGTTTTCTTTCAACTGATACTATCATACATTTTTGTGAAACCAACTAAAGTACAATAGTTTAATTTTGGTCAGAGTCCACAGCAGTACAGCACTGTATCAAGAAATTCATTATTATTAACGGTATTATAATGAGGGGTAGCTGCAATGTCAACATGTTATAGGTAACCTAATGCAGAAACAGTAACATGCAGCTGAAATATCTGCACTTAGTGTAAATGAAAATGATTAAGTACAAGCATACAATATTTCTAATATGTTTCAAAGTCTAGAATCAAAGTACTTAGAATACTAATAACTTGGAGCATTTGGGTAATACAAGAGATCAACATGAGATATTGATCATCAGGGTTCTTTTATGATCACAAGCCAATTCCATATCCCTCTAATAAAATGTAATCTGAATTTTAAATGCTTTTTTTCATCATTTCTTAATAGAGAATCAATTGAGAAATTCATAAAACATTTTGATATAAATTTTTTTAAAGGAAATACCTTCTATGAGCAGTTTCTATTGAAATGATTATTCAAATTGCTATAGAGAAACTTAAACATGGGAGGTAATTATTCTGAATCTAATTATTTCCTTGAAGATTAGAATTGACATAGAATGAGCCACTTTTTGAGGCAAAAATTTCAAATAAATGTAGCAATGTGTCTATTATGATGAACACATGATGGAACAGCCTTTGTCAAAATTTTCTGGGGGATACATAAACTCATACTCTATACTGATTTGAACTTATCTGTTTTCTATTGATAGTACAACTGTATACATATACTCTCAATGACAGTTCAAGGTGAAAACGAGATTGCAGTATTTTTTTAGTTGTTTGATTTGGTGTAATATGGCACAACAACACAAGTAGGTCACTTAACACCAAGACACTGGAGTAAAGTACCTTGCACTCAGACATACTACAGTTGCTTACGCAAGTTGATATCACATGAGGATTTAAACCTGCACCCTTTCAGTTGCAAGGCTGGCATGCTGACCTCTAAGCCATCAGAGCTCCTGCATACATTAGTCACCTGCTACAACTCTCAGGATGGCAAACTGAACTTATTCTACATCCATGAACCTGAAGTGGTGTGTGTTTTATGTTGATATAAATACTCTTATGATCAATCTTGATGGTATGTGGTGAAAATGAAATAAAAGAAGTAGCATTATCAATCAGCAAACTATATATATATATATATATATATATAACTTTTCATTTGAACAATGTTGTTATTGTTATTACTTATTTGGTAAATGCAACAATATCTGTACTGTCATAGTAAGTGTACTTAAGTCATGAGCTGATTGAAGTGAAGACTTTCTTTCCCACTATCTGTCCTCCTGGATGGACACTGCATTAGCCCTATGCACTACTTATTTGAATTAAGAAGAAGTATGCCTTATGAAATACAGATAGTTGTTATTCCATTTATATTTTTCAGTTGGTTCAGATTGTTCAAATGATACAATTGCAAATACTATTACATTAAAAACGTGAGAATGAAAACTTATGTGCAAGTGACAGCAAGTACATGATGGGAATGTCTTTCCCAGCATATACAATCTGAAAGGCATCACAAGTGTTTGATGTGGGGTGGCCTGTCACTCTATTGGATAATGCCTTCTGTATGTGGCCCATCTCTCTCTCTCTCATACACACACACACACACACCCACCATGAAAACTGACAATGGAAAACAGTAATCAGCAAATAAAATCAATTGCTCACTGTCATTTTTGACTGACAAATTCAAAAAATAGGAAATTATGCAAATTGCTTGAAAAGAAAGTAAAAAGCAGTAGGGACATTATCTCAAACATTATCATGCAAGTTTTCTGAATTTGCAAGCAGGGATATAATATAACAGTTTACATAGCCGACTGCTGACCAGCACTTAACTTGCTGGGCACATCAGTACAAAGTAAAGATATTAATTTTCAAGACAAGATACTTTAGGAAAATGACAATTTTTGTTGTTGTTATTGTAGGGTTTAACGCCATTTTTCAGCACAATATAGGCTATACATGGCGGCCAGTAAAACTGGTGGAGGAAGAACCCTGGAAAACTCCGGGAAGAACTACTGACCCACAAAAAGCTAGTGGCAAGCTTTCTCACATACCCACATTAGCGAAGCCTGAGACTCGAACCCATGCTGACAGAGGTGAGATGGCAGTGATCCGGAATGGTGAGCGCTTTAGACCACTCGGCCACTTGGGGCCCCCGACAATTTTTGTCAGACACATATTAAATAAACAGTGAGAAAAATAACTTTTTATTGTCCCCAAAAGAACAATGTACCCTAATGAATGTAAGTAAACTGTAACAAAACTAGATTTTACAAGAAATTAATTTTTAATAATTAGTAACTTTTTACTAATAAGAGCTATTCTGGTACTTAGCAATGAAAAAAATGTATAAACAAATTTGATTGTTAAAAATGATTTAAAAAATGGAACTAAGGGAATAATAAAACGAAATAATAAAACATTTTTTACAATAACAAAAATAAATGGCAACTCACTAAGGCTATGAATATCCTGTAAGTTGTGGAAGACACTGGGAAAATTGATAGTTACTCATTTCTCTTAAGAAAAAACAATTTGAAAATAAAACTACACTGAAACTTTGATAATTCAGACGAAATGGGAGACAATCTTTTTAACTCTTACCTCCCTGACCTCTTCTCCCTGTTGAGCCAACAATCAAAACATTGCTTCACAATATGTGATCCTGACCCCAATTTCAAATGACTGACAGTGTGTGTTGCAGAATAAACATTCTACCTTTATGATGTTTGATCTTTGGTATCAAGATATTTAATAATATAAGCAAAATGAAAATTAAAATCAACAAAAATTTCAACAACTGATCCGAACCTCGTAGTCAAAGAGGCAAATAGGCATGTCGCAAAATAAATTTCCTACCACTGTAATGGCTCATCCTCTGTAAGAAAATCCATTAAGGGTTTTAGGAAATAAAAGCATGCAAAAAATATTGAACTAAAACCTTAACACAAGTTTTTGGACTTTGACCTTGACCTCAAGGCCAAATAGGTGACCAAGCCTGTTTGCAGAACATGTTGCTTTTGTTTCATGTTGAGTCATACCATGTACAATAAGACTCCATCAAAAGTTTTAGGAAATAAATGCAAAATATTTAACCAAAAACCTTAGACTGTTTCCACATCCAATACTTAACGAGGTGACTCTATCTTGCTTCCCACCAACATGGGCTCAACAAAAAAATTATCATTAATTAAACCAAAAGGAAAACAATATGTGTGATTCCAACTTATATTTATTTTGTCTTTCTACAAGGTAAGCACTTTTAAATACAATGAGGTCTGTATGTCACCTGAAGGTTTGCCCAAGAAAACTGAGTTGGAAAATCATGCTTTCCTATCGAATGTAAATTAATTCACCCAAAGATCTGAAACACTAAATTATTCCAAAGAAAGAAAACTATGAAGTTTGGAAAAGAAAATACTCAATAATGATTTGTTATACTACAACTAAGATTTATTCCAGCATTATGAGTAACAAAAGATTAATTTCTGAATTCTATTTTTAATCAAAAACTCGACTAATCTCTAATTAAATAAATCAGTCATTAATACACAAAACCTGTCTTGAGAGACCACTGATATGAACCCACCTGTCTTCAGAGACCAGGTTTTCCATGTAGAGATTTATTGACTACATAGTGTTATGACCTGTTATGACAGACCACCTGTCATGAGAGACCATTGTGTTTGGGCAGATGGGAAGGTTTTTCAAGGCAGGTTCCACTGTAATACCTGTAATAACTAGATCATAATAAATCTATCATAAAAAAAAATGGTGACACAAAATCTCAAGGAATCACTTTTTGGGAAATGAAACATTTCTGTAATTAATATTGAAGCATATAAAATGTATCAAATCTGATAACACTAAGCTTGTTAATGCAGTGTGTGTGAAATGCAGTAAACCAATGACTCAGCAGTATCCATACAATGATACAATTTTTATTTGTTCTATGTAAATTAATTTTTCTCTCAATCACACCACAAAAAGTATGGAAGTGATCATACACAAAGTAAATGAGACATTGGTTATGAGATGTAAACGATCTTTGTATGAAAAGCATGATATTTATGTGGGACTTCAAATTCTGTGAGATGTAAATGATCATTGTACGAAAAGCTTGATATAATGTGGGACTTCAAATTTGTGAAGCAGCAAAATACAGAACAGAGTAGGTCCCAACAGAAGCTGCATGTCTGATACAGACTGGAATTCTGATTTGCTTTTCTGGTTTATAACCACCGGCAACAAGATGAAGTCACACAGTCTGTTTTTTGATTGTGTCAGCAACTTGTTCTCTGCAGTCTTGTGTCCATGAAGTATCACATCTTTGCTCTGAAAAAAAAAATATATATATATATATATATATATATATATAATAAATAACTTTTGGTATTGCAAATTAAATCCTCAATAATCCTAGAATTACAGACACACGTCCTAATAATAAAAGTTCTGAAAAATTTTAGTGGAAATCCAAATTAAATCCAATGCTGGAAGCACTGATGTGAGAAAGTAGGATGGCAAATGTAAAATTTTAACATGTGACCTTGACCTCAAACATAGAGCCCACAAAGGATGCATGTGACACACCTTTTATGGATGATACACAACAATACAAAGCATCACACCTTATTCTCAAATAGCATTCAAGTTCTAGAGTGAAAGGGATACAGTGATTGAAAATATTGAGCCATAACCTTGACCTTGACCTTGAAGACAGAACCTCAAATGTGGTATGGGTGACACACCTTTAAGTATAGGTATGCCAAGTTCTGTCCCTTAAGCTCAAGTGTCTTGCAAAATTACAAACTGGGGAGAAAGTGAGATAGAAAACATAAAATACTGAACCATGACCTTGACTATGAAGATAGCACATCTACCATATATATTCGCGTATAAGCCGAAGAATTTAGGAAAAAAATAAAGCCTTGAAGAAGGTGGGGTTGGCTTATCTGCGGGCCAAGGTCTAAGTCTGAAAATTTTAGAGCTTTTCTTCTCGATGACTGGTATTTATTGTTACTATTGATCGCCGAAGATGAGATCACATGCCTAATTATGCCACATGGCTCATGTGATATGTGCTGTCTTGAAGTGAAACAAGTATTTTTTCTAACTTTACTGGTAGGATAAGGAATGAAAAACATGTATTACCATACTTGACGTCTATTTGACAGATGTCCATCAGAAAATGCAGCCATACATGTTATTTGAGCCACGGTGGTGCATGTATTTTCCAAAAGAACCGCCATATTAGTAATCTCTCAATGAAGTATTTAACCCTCAACTAATCAGTAATCATTAAACTCTGCTGTACCGTACAAATGCACGCTAGCTTATTTCAGTGTTAACATGAAAAGAAACTACGGTAAATAAAAAGATTTAAGAATTAAGATACTGAAGGTATTTACGACACAACCATTTTGGTGTGGAGAGTAATGTACCTGTACGATAGTCTTACAGCAACCATAGCGAGAGGCTCCATAGGGGTTTGTTGCACGCGCGTCTAGGAAGGGTAAATAACAGGCAAGTAGCATATACGAGTCAGCGTGATTAATTGTTAAAAATATAATTTGAGGGATTTCTTTGACAGGTGTTTTAGAAGTAAAAGGCAGCCACAGTTTATCTTCTACTGTTGTTTAGTTGTTTGTATAGCAAAGTGGTTTGTTTGTTGTAGAGTGTTGTACAATAACTACCGGTATGCTTAATCTGTGGTAAATGCCTCAGGGATTTTGTAGCACAATGCCACTGAACTTACTAATACATACCGACTCTCAGATGTATTGTTTAATGAGATAAGGTAGTGGACATGGTTTCTGCTCAAAGTTATAACTGTCACAATACTTGAACAATGATCACGCTGAAAACCAATCATATTTTGGTCAACTGAATCATGCTACCAGCAGTTAAAAAAACCGATAAAAAAAACAAAACAATGATCAATAATTATCCAATACAGATTGATAACCAACCACCCATGGGAAAAATTACAGGATAAGGTATAAATAGGATACTACCACAATCAAAAATTATTTCGGTTTAATCTTTCCTGAAGTTTATATTCAATCAGATAAAATGAATAGTGTTGGAAGTAAAAGAAAGCATTCTGCTTATGATGCAGCATTCAAACTTAAAGTTACTGAATATGCAGAAGCAAATAACAACTGTGCTGCAGCACGCGAATTTTGTGTAAACGAGAAGAAAGTACGGGAATGTCGGAAAAGCAAAGCAACATTGGAAGAAATGCCAAAAAGCAAGAAGGCTCGTCGGACTGGGATCGCCTCATTCCCTGAATTGGAGAAGGAACTCAGTGATTTTGTAAGTGAATGTCGACAAAATGGATACATTGTCACATGAACTGCAATTCGTCTGCGTGCTATGCAGATGGCAAAAGATGACAAATTCCAAATTTGTTGCATCAGCTGGTTGGTGTTCTCGTTTTATGAACCGGTATGGTTTCAGCCTCAGGCAGCGAACAAAGATAGCTCAAAAGCTACCAAAAGACTTGGAAGAAAAATTTGAATCATTTCAGCAGTTCATTATGAAACGCAGAATGGATTGCTCATTCGAACTATCACAAATCGGAAATATGGATGAGACACCTATGACGTTTGACTTATCAAGCAATAAAACAGTCAATGCTGTTGGTGAGAAAAGTATTCTGATAAAAACGACCGGCCATGAAAAAACACATTTCATGGTTGTTTTGGCCTGCTTAGCTGATGGATCAAAGCTGCCTCCTGTCATAATTTTTAAGAGGAAGATGCTGCCAAAAAGTATGAAATTTCCTGCTGGTGTCATCATTCGTGCACATGAAAAGGGATGGATGGACGAAAGTGGAATGATTGAATGGTTGGAGAAAGTCTGGAACAAGAGACCAGGTGCACTTCTTCAGAAATCTTCAATGCTTGTCTGGGACATGTTTCAAGCACACAAGACAGATGAAGTCAAAAAGGCCGCAAAGAAAATGAAAATGACATTGGCTGTGATACCAGGAGGTTTAACATCAGTGTTACAACCTCTTGATGTCTGCCTTAACAAGCCGTTTAAGTACAGGGTACGAAATATGTGGTTGGAATGGGTTTGTTCAGGCACAGTGAAGATGACAAAAGGCGGGAATTTCACGAGGCCGGACCTCGACTTGGTCGCCAAGTGGGTCAAAGATGCATGGGACTCGATTCCATCGGACATGATTGCCAAATCATTTCGAAAGTGCTGTATCAGCAATGCCATGGATGGAACTGAGGATGATGCCATATTTGAATCAGACAATGACGAGGAGAATGAGAAGCAGAATGACACACTATCGGATGACAGTGATGACAATGATGACGTATACGATGACAGCACGCCCATAACAGAAGCCGAGTTTTATGAACTGTTTGGCAATTCCGATACCAAGCCAGATTTTGAAGGATTCTGAATGTGATAAAACATTTATAATTCTGGATTTTAGTATGAGGACATTATTATTTCAATTATTATTTAACATTGAAGATAAATTGTTTTTATTTCAACATATAAATTAGATTTCTTTCTTTCATTTTCGTTAAGTTTGAAGATAACATTTATTTTAGTAATGTGATTTGCCTAAATAAATGTACTGGTATTTATAACTCACTTTGTGCATTTTGTGATGTAGTCGTGAACTTATGGGTCGGCTTATGCGTGGGTCATGCAACTTTTCCTATTTTTACCTAGTCAAGTTTGGAGGGGGTTGGCTTATACGCGAACGGGCTTATACGCGAGTATATACGGTAAATTGGTACACTACACACCTTCTGGAGTAGATCTGTCAGTATACCAAATTTGATCTCTTAATTTAAAACAGTCTTTAAGTTATTGATTAAAATGTTTAAATTATGAAAATCATGTAAAGTTATCAAATCCAAAACATTTCTCAGCAATGTGAATACCAGAAGTACAATCCATCTCTAGTGAAATGAAAAGTAGTCTCATCCTGTACCATACATCAGAAAATTTCCATGCAGATTTTACTTAATTTTCATGATAGGCTTGAAAATCACAAACACTGAAGCTTGCATAAACTAAGGAAGTAAAATAATTCATTCCATCTAGCACCAAAACTTTGAAAATGAAATTTGCAAAAATAATGCAAAATATAATTCCCAGAGAGATAACCTACACAGAGGCAACGTAAGATCCCTCTGTAGCCATCCTTGTCAGATTACAATAACCAGTACAATTTATCAAGGCCTCAACCACAGGGACAAAATTAATATTGTGACTGTGAGGGTCTTTTTGGTGTACTGGGTTCATTTTACTGAATAAGGGGAAATGTGAGACTAGAAAATTATGTCAGTTTCAAAGGGATTTTAATTTACCGTGGTTTAGAAATACTCGCATATGCATCTCTTCAGAGTACAATGGAATACACACATATATCTCTCATCAGAGTACAACAGAATACTCACATATATATCTCATTAGAAAAACAACAGAATATTCATATATTTATCCCAGTACAATGGAATGCATATATATCTCATCTGAGTACAATAAAATACTCACATCTCATTCAATATTTTAATGCCCTTTCTGGGATTCTTTGGCAGCCATTATCAATGGCACAAGACTTGCTAATGGTTTGGCCAGCCGTAGAAATGGATGCTGAAAAAAGAAGTCATACACTTAGATACAAGCAAAGCTAAGATCCTGAAGTTCAAATGGTACTTGCCGTATATTTGTTCCTGAAAACGAGTGTGACAGCCATAAATTTATGAAACTGAATATAAAAACATTCAAAAGAAATACAGCAAATGGAGTTAAAAACAACAAAATGTTGATATACCTAATTATTAAATGTACTTGAAAATTTTTCACTTCAGTTAGAGATTTACTGTTGCTTTAGCTTTCACCCTGTCAGGACTCCAATATCTCATGGCAAAATAGTTTCCTGTGATCTTTCATGTAAAATATAGAGAAAAACATCAAATGTTACTTCCACAGTCAAATAATTAATTACCCTTGTTCTGCTAAATATAAGAATGCTGAATGACTTCATGAGACAACATGACCTAGTGGCTTCCACTCCTGCCTAAGGTGTGAAGATTCATGAGTTACAAGTCTGCAATGTCCATTACTGTCACAACCGAGATCAAGGAACTCTACCTGCTGCCTCAGTCAGTCAACCGTGCTGTAAATTGACATTTACCAGGAGTGTAACCTGTGATGTACAAGGAGTCTAACCTGTTTACTTGCACTCCAGCCATTTGGAATATTGCACTTTAGCTGTATTATACTTTTAAAAAACCATAATAAAATCCTGTCTTTTGATCAGAATGATATGGAGTCCAAATGACTTTATTTTCTTTGCAGATAGATTGTCAAACTCTAAGTTCAGGATTTTCAGGTCTTCCTAACTTTCTGAACCACTGCCAGCCCATTCCCTGCATGTACAGCAACATGAACACATGCATTAGTTCAAAATTTTAGTTCAATGAAACAACTTTGAACGTCTAAACTTGCTTCATAAGAAACATTGCAATCACAACTGCAGACCTGAATGAAATGTACTTACAGATCTGATAGTCCATTTACTTTGAGTTGATTGGATGGCTTTTGCAAAAGCTTGTTTTGTTTGCAATCATTTTCTGCCCCAAGCTAGACATAATGATGGAAACTTTGCAAGGATTAAGGTACACTGTGCGAATATGAATTTTCTGTAATCCATGATGCATGTACTGAAAAAACACTGAATTTTAAAATTGTTGTTGTTGTTGTTGTTGTTGGGCTTAACGTCATTTTTCAGCACACGATAGGCTATACATGGCGGCCAGTATTAATGGTGGAGGAAGAAACCGGGAAATGCGCGGAAAGAACCACCAACCCACGAGAAGCTACTGGCAAGCTTTCTCACATATCCACATTCGCCGAATCCTAGACTCGAACCAACGCAGACAGAGGTGAGATGGCAGTGATCCGTAATGGAAAGCGCTTTAGACCACTCGGCCACTTGAGGCCCCGAATTTTAAAATTAACTTTTAAGATCTAAGATCATGACAACAACATCTCAAGTGAACTGGTCACAGAAATCAAAGCAGGGTTGAGTAAATCAAACACATAGAGGAATGAAATTCTTGGTCTGGCAAGTGAAAATTTCATTTAAGAAGCTGGTGAAAGATGAACAAGTATGTATCAATGTGGCAAAGTTCATGTTTTAAATTAATTCACAGCTAGGATTAAAATAATCTCTGTCAGATAAATCAATTGCTTTTAAAATTCAATGAATTCAGCAAATAAGAGGGCTTTCTATATTCAACATCAGCAAGCCATCAACTGGAACTCTGAAGTACAAATGTGCAGGGTCAAAGAGCTCCTAGCCACAATGTCATTCAGTGAGTGTTAACACTGGTGTGTATAACTCAGCCTCACCTGTCAGTAAAAATCAAAGATGTTACTTTGCTACTTGGTTCCACAGAGATGCTGGCTTAGACTAAGAGCTAATGGTTAGTACCTTATACAACTATGCAAATGCACTTTACTAATCCTGATGAGGAGTACACGACCAACAACAGCATCAGATATGGCTGTGGGTGTACAGTTGCTCAATTACTACATCATTAGGTTTCACTCCAGAATTTTGCATTTTTGCACTCGGTTCAAAATTTAAAGGAAAGGTATCGCCTGATATTCCAAACGGAGAATCCTAGGTATGAAATGAAGGAATGTGTATATCACAGAGTAGGTTCCATATCTGCATGACAGGGTTGATTTTAGCTTAGAGTACACAGGTAGGGCTTCTATAGTGTACACAGTTAGGACTTACACAGGGTAAGTTTAATATCTGAATGACAGGTTTGATTTTAGCTTAAGTCTACACAGCTGGACTTGCATAGTGTACACAGCTAGGACTTACATAGTGTACACAGCTAGGGCTTACATAGTGTACACAGCTAGGACTTACATAGTGTACACAGCTAGGACTTGCATAGTGTACACAGCTAGGACTTACATAGTGTACACAGCTAGGACTTACATAGTGTACACAGCTAGGATATACAGAGTGCATAGCAAGGATTTGCACTGTGTACACAACTAAGACTTACATAGCATGCACAGCTTGGACTTAAAGTGTATACAGCTTGGACTTATATAATGTATACAGCTATGATTTAATGTACACAGCAATGACTTTCATAGTGTACACAGTTAGGACTTGCATAGTGTACACAACTGGGATTTACTTCTGATGTGCATTTCACTGAAGACTGCTAGCACCGCATGGATATTTTCATTCCTGAACTTCATTAATAAATTACAAAGAAAAGAACCAACAACATTTTGTACTTTTTTCTATTTTAAATGCACTTTCAGAAAACAGCATGCATACACTGTGAAAATTCATTTCCGTATTTCAAAGACAGAAAAAGTTAGTGTACTTTATGCTATTTCCAAAGACATTTTTTCTGCACAGAGAAGCAATCATTTTCCTCAGCTGTCTGTGTCAGACAGCACAGTTTTCCTAACAGTGATCATAACTATGTCAATCCAAATAAGTAAAAATCATGTGAAAGAATGTAAACTTCCTCTACACCATTATACTTGCAGATTAAAACAACATTACCCTGTGCCTTCCCCATCTTGAACGGTGCTCAAAAACCACGGACTGGACTGTTTCATTTTTGTTGGCTTTTTAATGGCACTATTAATACATTATTGGCTATATCATGCCACAGAAATGGGAGCCAGGTGCCTTTCTCCAAGGACATAATGAGGTAGGTTAACCTTAGCTGGTCTGAGTGGGTACTGAATCTGTGACCCTTGTATTACGAATATGATTCTTTATCAACTGAGCTACCCTGGCTCTCCTGTAGAACAGAACCAAAGAAACTAAAACAATCAATACTACACTTATAAACTGACATGAAATGTATAAAATGTAAGAGAAGCAATTTTGGCCAAAAATTCATTAGTCAAAATAAAACTTATCTCAATGCAGTCCTTACGTCTATGTAATTATTTCTCCTGATCAGCAATGTCAGGCACAATTTTCAGTTGCAATAGGATGGGATTGGCTCCCATTGATATGTGATGAAAATAAAAATACCCGATTTTAAGAAGGGAAATAACTCCTAGAAGTATATCCTATTGCCACTGTAATGTAAAGGGGTGAATAGAAATCCTGGTTTGTTCTTAAGAAATTCTCATGCATATTTACCTTCAGCAATTCAGAAGCTGATGCCCTCTTGTCTACATCCACCTCCAGACACCTGTCAAGGAAATCCTGAAAGACTGGGGACAGTGTGTGCTTCTCTTTGATTTCTGGTTTACCATTTGTAGCTATCAAATATAGGGCCTGGAATGGGAATAAGCAGTCCATGTTTAAAACATTTTTTGGTGCACAGTTGGGAAGACTAAATTCATTTTATTTGAAGATATAAATGTTTGTGGTTTTCTTAAAAATTACATTTTCATCAAAACTTAAATTTGTGGACTTGAGAAGAAAACAAACACAGATCCTAGCTGGCTGTCTTGCTGAATTCAAGTTTTATAATAACCATGAAAATCCATAAACATTGGTATTGCACAAAATTTTGTCAATTAATGATATTTCATAAACAGATGATTTTTTATGTTTTTCATTTGATAAGATGTTCATAATGCAAATAGCACCATATGCTGAAGTTATCTGTAACAAGAGCCATATTTGAT
>JAECUM010050973.1:0-26813 GCA_016617855.1 Megalonaias nervosa | reverse complement strand
ATTTGTGTTCGGTGCCGCCGGTAGTTTTCCATTTCAACCAGCACCTCTTCTTCGGTCTGGGGATTTAGCACCATGTTTCCCTGAATTTTAAGTATTTGCTGTGTGTCTCCAACAGTTCTCGTTTCTCCCCTCCACCCCACCCCACCCCCGACAAATATCAGTTGAGGTCTTTCATTTCCAGGCAGAGTCAATGTTTTTGGGTCAGCATTATTGATGAGGAATTGTATTGCGGTGGGTTTAGCGGTGATTTCCACTATATCGTTGTAAAAACAATTCTTAAGTGTTTTCTTGCCTGGCGATGTAGTCGACTGGGCGTTTTCGCATCATCGAGTCCAATAAAATTGTCATCAGTGTGGAGATATCTTGTCACCCGATCCACCAGCCCGTCGGTAAATTCCTGAACATGACTACCGCGTTTGGAATCCATCTCGTATATACAATAACAAATCTTTTGACACAAACGTCAAAGGCAGTCTAGGACCCGTATAGATAGACGTGCAATGCTTCAAATTAAATTTCATTTCAAGCAACCAATGATGTTGATTTCGTATATATGAAAGATATTGGAAGACCGTTGTCCGATCCGCTCGTTCACCAGGCTGATTATTTATCAATGCTGTCAATTGGCCCCACCGAGTATAGTAACCAGTTGCAATAAATAAATACGACCCGGACTCGTGCGCTGTTATGATGTGAGATTTAGGTTTATCAAAACCATGTACATCAGTAAAATTAAGTCGATCATTGTTATTACTTCGCCAGTTGTTTTACTGTCCTTTGCTGGTCAGCAGTGCTATGTATCATGTAAACGAAGTTACTACACGTATTGTGAGGGTATGGTTGACAACACCTCGTTGGCCTTTGCACTCACGTATGGTTTTATTTCTGCATCAGCAGTATCGACGTAGTCTTTGATAAACGCAAACAACACAGCCGAGTCTTTGATTCCCCCGATTTCATTGCTTTCGGTCAGGTTATTCGCGACGGCGCCTCGCAGATTGAAAATAACATAAATAGCGACATAAGATGTTTTTCGTTTTCTAGTCTACTCTTGGATAATTACAAGCTAGCCCTCGTCGACGTCAACAACCCGGCTGATAAGTTCAGTCAAGTCCGCTTTGGCCAGATCCACATCAGTAGTAATAGTAAATGAGGTTTCTATCTCAGAAACCCCCTTCCCCCTCCAAAACGCTTCTATCTTGACATTTTCTTCACCAGCCTTTTCAAGCTCAAAATAATGACTTTCACATGATAAGGCTTTTTCTAGCATATTTCTGACAAAATATGTTTTGTCGGGGTAGGGGGTCTCTGAGATAGAAAGCTCATTTACTATTACTACTGTTGTATAATGATTCAGAAATATAATACGGGGTCCTTCTCTACGTTCAACAGATTTCTGCACACTCTCCCCACATAATCAACCCCGGGTTGAGTGCAAAAAGACCATCAACCACGTGGTGGGAGGTGTCTGTTGAATTTTTTGAGCAATTTTGGGGCGGAACCTCAAACTAGATAAGGGCTGTATCATATATAAGCTGACCAATACTTGGAAATTTAAAAGTGGCTTACACAATAGGAGTGGCATATTCATTGTTATATTTTTCATTTTATCTTAAATATAATCTCTGAAAAAATCTGAAAGAAGCAAGAAACTTGACAAAATCATAACAACAAAGATGTTTCTCAGTTAAACAACAAAAGAATATTATTTATTAGCAAAGAAAAATATAATTATTCATAAACAAAATTTATTTTAAAATGCAAGGGAGAAAAACAGTTTCTCCCTTCAAATACAAGAAAGACAGAGAGAGTTATGTCCCTTTAAAATACAAGGAAGACAGACAGAGTTATCTCCCTTTCTTATTTTTTAAAGAACTTCCTCACCTATTATTAATGTATCGACAGTAGATATCAGGAATAATTCATTATTGTGTTTATAAAAATAAAATTTTATTTTTCCGCTTTTCGATGACATTTAAATAACTCTTTCATTGCTGTCATGGTGAGAATATACTTACCACTTTCTTTTTGCAAAAACCTTCGACCGGTTCAGGTCAATATTTATTTTTGTGTATTTTTCTTGACTGATCGGATCATGAAGATTATCGTATTTCAGCATAAGCTCATCTCTCAACTTTTCAAGATAATCGAAATATTTTCTGTTATCTAATTTGATAAAACACCTGAAATTTCATCATTAAATTCTACTGATAATTGCTGGCCATTAACCATTAATTTTTTAATTTTGCTACTAAGTCCATCGGCTAATGTTAAATTTTCGAACATTATTTATAGAGTTTAGACAAAATTAATTAAGTAGTGTCCAATAGCTAATATGTTACGCCACCAACACAATATCTCTTATCATCAAAATTACTTAGTCCACGTTTTATAATTGTATCTGTTTCAAGTTTGTGATGATTTGTTCTGATAACATTTGTTTTAATAAAATTAGTGCAGGTGTTTAGCGCTGCTTTAAAAATCATCAAATTTCATATACTTTTTTTCATATCCGCGAGGAATACCTTTTGCTATTTTTGTCAGTTTATTGTTATCTAAATTTACGGCGTACATTTTACTTCTTAGTCCAACAGATTCCCTACTGACGCAAACATAATTTCATCTTTCATGTTGTCGATGACATTTTTATTTGCATCATCATGAAATCCATTACTTTTTGGATAATCCGATAAATCAAATGCATTTTTATTGTTATAAATATCTTGATAAACATCCTCACATTTTATGTTATAAACAAGTGAATCCTTATCAGTAAATAGCAACTCCGAATCTGGCCACTGCTTTTTGGTAAAATGATAGTGAAAGTCGTACATTAGCCATTTTGATATATCAAGTACAACTGCACCAACATAAATTGGTTTATTTAACATTAAATTTGTTTTTCGTCGCTGTATTGCAACAAGAACAAGATTTTCATTAAATATTTTCATACTGACAAAACCGTCATCGTTGGCTAATTTATTTGTGCAATTTACATCATTTACAGTTTCAATATTGACTCGCTCCTGATATTTTCCGTCGTCTTACCGAACACGGAATTGTTCATTAACTTGAAAAAGATTTTCTCGAAGTCGGTCTTAGCAATAGCACGACGTTTGGTTTTTAAATCAATATAATCTGCCATCCACCGTGATTGATTAAATTTTAACACACGATGAACTTTTCTCAGAATTAGTCCAGCATCTACTGCTTGTTTTAAATTTTTGTAATGTATCAAGTAATTTCTTTTATTTAACAAATTTAGAGCTAGCTTATTAATATTAGGATTTTTTGCTGTTGTCATTGCCTGTTGTTCAGGCGATAATAAACTATAATCGATCATCTTTGACTCTGCACAAAACGGATGGTCGATATGTAGATCATGTAACGAACTAGGATAATCGAGATCAACTTCAACAAAATAACTGACATTTTATGGTAAATCTTTCCAGTTTCTTTAAGAAATTGATCTGGAGTTATCCAATGAAATCCACTACACGGCATTGGCTCTGACATAACATAACCATACAAATTATTAGGACCAAGATAAATAATATAATGTAACGGTAAACTTTTATCGTAATTTTTTAAGTATTTATTATTAGCTACCGCATATTTTTTTTTTTTTTTGTTATAACGCTAATTCTGCCGCGAATTCTTTTTTCAATAAAATTAAACATATCAACATCAGTTAAGAGATCCAATTCTATCCTGCTTGTTTTAGCAGAGCATCCCACGACAATACTGGCGCAGAATAATACCACATGGATCTAATCTATAATGTTCATCACTAACTTTACGAAAACTCTCGAAAACATCTGCTAGTAATAATACATCTGTTTTCAAATATAAATCATGATAATTACCAAGTGTCTTACAACCAAATTTATTCAAAATTTCCTGTGCATATTTGTAATCGTCATCTGTAATATTTTCATTTGTTAACTGAGAGTAAAATTTACCTTTATTAGGAAGAGAAGTTTCATCAAATCTGCTCCAGTCGTCGAGATACTCATACGGAAAGACACCTTTTTGTCAGAGAAACGTAGTCTCCACCAAAGCAACTTTTTAAATTATTGAAACTGCTACAACCTTTTACAAGCTCATCCAATGGTGCTGCCATAAATTGCAGACTGTCGATGAAACGTAATTTGCAAAGCCTAACTGACATATACTTTTCAAAATTGTTTGGAATACATTTTATTATATTATTTAATTTTAGTTTAGATTTAATTTCCTCATCGCCAAATGCTTCGACAATGATATGACTATCATAACCACAAAAATTATGTAACACGACAGGAATAAAATCTAGCGCATGAAATTTTAAATTAATCCGCAATATTAGCCAGTTAGATGACAGTGATCGCGCACTTTATCGTTATCTAGAGGTTTCTCGCAGATATGACAATTAACTGCCTCATCAAAATCAAGTTGTTGTTTGGATGTTATTTTTATTGGAGCTGTTTTAGATAATCTGTTGAAATTTTTATTAACATCGTCTATTAAATTTTTTAGTAACCACACGGCAGGACATTTACATCTGTACAATTTTAATAGACTTGAAAATTTATCGTTAGCACAACAAACTACTTTATACGCTGCTCCACAGGGAACACGTATTTTTCTGGTGCTTGATTTATTTGGATCATTTTCTGCGCCTGCCACAGGAACAAGTAGACACTCGAAATCAGCATAAATAACAAACGAAATATTTAATTTCTGATTATAATTTTTAAATTTTAATACTTTTTCTTTTTCTCCTGGCATTGTTATTCTTTGAACATTAACACAGTATTTAAGATGCTCTTGCAGTTTTTCATCTTTAGAAAAACCTTGTAAACAATGGTAGCAAAAATATTTCTTATTTTTATTTTTATTATATTTTCTGCCAACTAGGCCGTTAAAGTCTTTTATCCAGCTGTAGTGTTCTTTATAAAATAATAAATTTATTGTATTATGTGTAGCAAATGCTGAAATATATCTCGGGTAGACATTTTCTTTTTCATCTAGTCCGAAAACATTGATTGAAATATCGTTTTGTTTTGCAAACTTTGGCATCTGATTCTCTGCCACTGGAAAAGTTATCCCATTAAAATTTAGCTCGTCTTTGTACGGCAAATATTTTTCAACGCGATCAGAGTTACAACTTTGAGGATGTCTAGCAGACAAAATTGCACAACGATAACATTCGTTATCATGGTTTTTGACATTTATATAGCATTTTTTGTTTTTAATTTTTTGAGGGAGATCAACGTAACAACTAACGCGAAGTGCGTTATATTTCGTTGTGTGAAATAAAACTTCTTTTATCATTTCAAATTTCCAACCTGATCCTGACACAGTAAATTCCTTCAATTTTTTATTTATTTCTTGATGTGTTTCATCAGCTACTGAGCAAATATTTGTTTCAGCTAATATTTTTTTTGGTGATTTAGCCGTTAAATATGGTTCGGCATTCTCGTTGATGAAATCTACATTTTCAAAGATTATATCTAGTATATCTTTTTGCAGTGCATGTAACTTTGATAAAATAACATGATACTGCACTATTAGCTTGATATCTTTATGAACTGCAAGTTCTCGCGTTACAATTGGATGCAGAAGATGAAACAAATTTGTAGAGTTAAATTTACTAAAACGATTTGTTTATTAAACAGATCGCTGTTGTCAAATCCTGCAAAAGCAGTGGCTATTTTTGAAGGTTCTCCTATAAGACTTTTTTTGGCTATATTACGTAACTTCAGCATTGTTATATAATGTAATATTATATCTCTAATTGATTGTTCGATCGATATCTCACCGCGCACTGCGCACGCGCTAGTTGAATAATCAATTAGAGATATAAAATGCTTATAGTATAATGGCACAAAATCTGACAAGCGCAAACGAGCAAGAGTACTATTATGTTCACCCCAAGTAAAACTCGTACGCGGGAAATATGTTAGGGTCGATGATACACGTCAAATACAGATAACCGTTTGGTAAATCAACACCAGCTGGTTATAAGATCAGCATTAAAGGTGATAATGCTGAGAAAATCGAAATGCTAAGGAAAGATTTTATTTACACGTTATTTTGTGATGATATTCCAGAAGGACAACGAGTATATCATGTTAATGGCGCCGTTTACTGATGATAACATTGAAAACTTATCTTTACAAAACGAATTTCAGCCGCATCCCGTGTTTGATCTCTACGAGGCAAATGATAATGGAATTATTCGAAATATCCAAACCAAAAAAGTGCTTGCAAAAATAAATAACAGTGGTTATCTTAAAATAAGTGTCAGAGGAACACTAACAGATTTTGTTGGTTATTTTAGCCATCATTTTATTTACGAAACATTCAACGGACCTATACCTAATGGTTTAAGATAGACCACGTCAACGGTATTAAAACAGATAATTGTCAAGAAAACCTCGAACTTGTCACTCAACAAGAAAATAACAGACGAGGAAACAAAGATAATTATAATTTAGTAAAGTTAAACCCATTGTTTCATTTAATCTTGAAACAGATGAGGAACTAAAATTTCCTTCAATGACAACTGCTGCAAGATATTTTAAGATAAATCCTAGAGCAATAAAATATGTCGCAGATGGAATAACAAGATCAGCAACATCACAATCAACATTTAACAGATTTATTTTCAAATACGACGATTAATTATATTTTCTAACTCGGTTTTGGTAAGACAATCGTGAGCAAACATTAAAACATCATGTTTATTAAATTTCAGTGTTATAAATGTACTGTCATTAAGTTTATTTTTTTGTTGTTGCTGCCGTTAGAAGAATTTTATCGGATTCACCTTGCATCACAATAACGTCAACAGAGCAAGAATGTCCTGATAAACATTTTCGCACTGCCTCGGCTAGTTCTTGGTAATTTAACATATTAACTTTCTGATGATACCAAATCTCGTTAGTCATTTATTATTATAAATTAGATAAAAATGGATTATATTATGAATTTAATGAAACGACTTGCTGATATTTACGCGGACGATAATTTTACAGCAGGAGATACAATCGCAAGCGATATAAAATGCGAGTCGGTTGGTTATACAGAAGATGACATTTTATTTAACAATGACGATGAACAAGACGAGATCGTGGACGTGGTTGATAAAATAAAATTACAGCAGACCGACAACTGGACGATATAATGTTAAGTATCATGTCGCCTCGCCCAAAAAATAATAAAATTTAATTTTACTGTTGCCGAGCAACAAATATTTTGGCAACTTATAAAACCTTTTCTTAATGTGAAAACTGCTGGCTAACAAAGGAGCATAAATTACGATATTATTTTTGTTAAAATATTTAATTTAATGCCAGTCGATAATGCAAGAAAATAAGATTTAATGTCGTTGTGTAGACCGGTTAAATGTAAATCTGTACTGCTAAAATACGAGAAAATTTATAACAATACTATTTTGATATAGATTTTGTTGGAACCTAGCTGTTAAATTTATCACTGTAGCCTCTCCATTTAACTAAACTTTTGTTACCTTTTTTCCTGATAACGTTTTCAATAATAAACATATTTTGCTCAGTTTTCTGCAGTTCCTGCTCGTAAAAGCTACCAGTTATAGGCTCACCCAATAAATCCTTCAGCGCGTATGTTACAGGTATTGTCAGTAAAACCTTATCAACAACAAATACTTCTTCGCTCCAGTTTGGAGTAAATCCTTTTTCAAATGTTTTTTTTTTCGTCAGAGAAATTCTAACTTTATCACCAACTTTAAATTTATGTCTGCGGTACATGTTTTCATTCGCAAGAATCGGATTTTTATATGCATCATTTGGTGATATTTTTTATTGATCTGTGCTTCGTGTTATTATATTTATCAACAATCTGCTATAGATTGTCAATATATTTATTTGTATTTTTAGCTGTCAAATGATTATGTATCAGCTCGTTTAGTGTACGATTAAATTGCTCGACGATAACGCTCTTCCCTTCATTTCCATTAACATATTTTTTTATGTTATTTTGCTCCCAAAACTGCTCAAATTTTTTATTAAAAACTCCGCTCTATAATCGGTCCATACTCTGTTTGGTTTTCTTTCTTTACTTGTTACTATTTGTTTTAGTGCATCAGTTATCGATGTTCCTGTTTTATCTGAAACGGGTACACTAAACGCGTATGTACTAAAAATATCTACAACATTAAAAGATATTTTTTATTATCGTTAAACTGCGCAAGATTTGACACATCAACTAAATCTATCGCCCAGATATCGTCAACGGCATTTGCGACAACCTTGCGTCTAGGAAACCTTTCTTTTAGGTTTATGTAGCTCTGATGCAAGATCATCGTACAATTCTTTTCCAAGACCTAACTTTTATTTTGTTCCTATCATTCCTTGAACTAACTTTCTATCAAATCGTTCGCTCATATCTAACATTACCTTATCACAGTCTGATTTTGAGTTCTCTACACGAACGTTATTAGTACGCTCTATATCACGATAACAGATATCATGACGCAATGCTATTGCATCAACTTGATTATAAGGCTCTTGTCATGGTAATAGATTATCGTTTTCGTCTAACTGTTTGTCTAGTGGATTGTACGGCCCGGTATATTTGTGGCCAGACAATGTCCATCTTCCTTTTGGTTTCGGTAATTTTCCAATAAATTTGTGGATGTGAATGCCGCTTGCCAGTTACCTCACGGCGATTGCATGATTGACAGTACGTAATAATTTTATCTTGTTCGATATAAAGATCTTTATCACAATCACAATTACATTTTATTTTATTTTATTTTTTAGTAGTCGACAAAAATATATTATTATAACATCTGAAAAATTCTGTGAAATTTGGTAGATTTTGGTCAGTTTTTTGTTTTCCAACCAATTTTGCCTGTTTATTTTAAGGGAAGATAGTTCAAAAATCAAAGAAAATCGGTACGATTTCTTATTTTATGAGGGTCAAACCTCGAGCGTTTTTGTACTTGATTTTTTAAAATTTTTTGATAAAAACGAAAAACTTTTTTTCCAGATTTCGTATCTTTTGCTGATTTTTTGTCTGTTTTTGTCGATTTTTGATGATTTTTTTTTTTTTAGTAAGAAATTATAAAATTTATCAAAAAATCCAAAAATTAAAGTATAAAATCCCTCGTGGTTTGACCTTCAAAAAATAAGAAATCGGACCAAAAATAAAAACCAGTGGGTATTTACCTTCGTCAGTTAATCATCTACTAAAATAACTCCAGCTCCAGTTGTCGATTTCAGAAACATACGTTTTTTCTACCACAAACAGCGCAAATGCTTTTTGACATCGTTCTATTATTTTTTGTTTTTTCCGTTGTCTCATCTTTATTATCTGTTTTAGTTTTACATTTGAGACAGGATGTTGATATTTTTATATTTGTAAGTTTAGATAAAATTAAATGCAATCTCATCATTTGCGTTAGAAGGTTGCTTGTGAAATTGTAAAATAAACTTAAAAAAACCAGGATCTCCGGAGTTTTCACTCCGAGACATCTGTCGGATAAACATAATGCAATAATAACCACAAGCGGATGTTCCAACCGGCTGTAGTTGATTAGATGAGTAATTTATCTTTTAAATTTTTTAAAAATATATTATTTTATAAGATCACTCGGAGGAAGTCCGAACGAATCAAAATAATCATTATCGTAAACAGCAACCCAGTGAGTGCCAGATCCATCATTGAAGTTTTGTATATTTGCAATACACGAACCGCCTGCTGGCACATTATCTAATTCGTCCTTAGAATACCCTCCGCGAAATCCGACAATGTCGTTCAATTTTTCAATTATATCAAAATTCCTCAACGCGACAGGCGTTGTCAACGTCTTCTGTTGCCTGGTAGAGTCATTCCACGTCTTATCCCTAGTAGATTTAGAATTAGACTGCCCGCTATCCCTGCTTAAAGTGGAGCGAAAGGAATAATTCCTCCTTGTTTTGTTTTTCTTGGCGCTCGAGGACGCTTCGTCATCGTTTATTTTTTCTTAGATTTTGTCGCTTTGGCTGGCATTTTATTATTCTTTGTTACATAAAACTAAGTGACCCCGCTTGGGAAATTGATAAGTAAATAACCGTCATTACCTGACTTTCCGATTCCGTTGGCTGGTATTTGTTACGTCGTAACTTTGTCACGATACATTTGTTTGATACCGTCTCCAGATATCGCTTTTTTAGTTGCTCCAGATACTGCCCCTGACGCTGCCGCTAGTCCAAGTGTTCCTAGTACAGGTAAAAGTTTTGGTATTGCGCTTGCTATTACAGAAAATGCTGGTCCAAAAAATCCACCATCTTTTGCCATTGCTGTTATTGTGCAACAGACAGTTTGAGAACAAACGGTTTTCCCCGACTAAGTTTATTGATTTGCTGTTGCGTCAACATTACTTTCACTGCGGCGACTTTGTCAGCCTCTGGGGATATCATTAGAGAAACAAAATTACGTTTGGCAACCGCTGCTGATAATTTTTTAATTTGGCCGGGCGTTAGGTATATTTCTCTGGTTGTGTATTCCGTTTTCATTTTATACTTGTTTGTCACACAATACTCACACTTGGACAGTCATCCTTCCCTTGGTCGCATCAATTGTCAAGAATCTATCACTGACAACTAGCGCATATACGTTATACTGTTTGGCTGGCAGCGCGCCAAGCGTCCAAGTGACCTCAATATTAACAGTCGATCCAATAACTCGTTCTGAATGCTTTGATATGTCAAAATGAAAGATAGGATACAGTGATCGAAATTCCTCTACTGATATCTGAGACCCACTGTATGCGTCCTGATATATTTACATAGCCTCCATAAGGTACATGTACGGCCTAGATATATTTCTGGTGGTGTCCACAGTAAAATTACATTCGATTGCACGTTCGGGATATTGTCTAGAATTTACTCTAACAAAGATTCGTCTGATGTCTGGGTTATCAAGTACAAAGTTGTTCATTTCTTGATCATTACGACGTGCCTGTCGTGGAAATACAACGAACAAATGTCGAGGTAATTGTTCGCTTGACGTAGTTGTAACACGCCATGTGTAATCAGTTGCGTTAGGAATTGCTGTTGATAAATTCTGTTTTGCTGGAAATATATCTTTTTTGTATACGCCATCAATAATGATTCGAGTTCAATCGTTTTAGCTACAGATGGAACAACTCGTGGCATCCACAGCGCTAATCTTGTAATAGTAAACTGTCCTTCAGCATCTCCATCAGCGTGCATTATACAATCGTTTTGATCAGCTCAATCTAAAATAAGTGTATGTTTTACTCCGCGAAAAACTTTGTTATACTCGCGGCAAAATCCAAATATTGTACTTAACGGAAGCATCATTGTTATTTGGCGAGATTCTGCGGCAAATGCTTTTCGTCTGGCAAACCCTTCGTTATATTGCTGACGTCGTATATTTGCAACGGCTAATCTTATTGAATTGCCTATCGCAGCTGCATCATCAGCAGCTGGATCAGCGATAAGATTATTATTATCTGGGTCAGGAGTACCAGCACCAGTACGAAATTCGCTTGAAACAGCTGTCCCAAATGAGGTATCTTTAAACCATATCATATTTGTGGCCACTGATCTCGAATAAACATCGCTGAACGAGACGATGTTAAGCATTGTACTCGCTATAGGCAAGTGCATTGAAATATCTTCCACAGTTTGATTGGCCAGTTGGTACCGTGCACTTTTAAACAAACTCCAACCGTTATTGACAAGTGCAATTTCTGCACCAGCTGCAATGTCACCACCTATCGCAGTTAGTAATTGGCCACTCACTTCTAACACCGCCTTCTGCAGCAATAGAAACACGTCCTCCTCTCTTGTGTTAAAAGTTCTTACGCCATCTTTGTTTGGTTCATTTGAGTTTACGTCGAGATACTCGACGTACTCGAATTTTGTCACTGTGTCGTCGGTATCATGTTCTTCGGCAAGATCTAGATAATTTTTAACTACATTATTTTATTTTATAATCCACACAAAATTGTGTGGCACACAAAATTACAGCAATTAAAAAGCAGCAGGCGTTATTTGTCTTGTTTTCTTTACAAGTTTGCGTATTACCTCTTCACCACGTGGTGACAATAATTTCTTTTGTTGTAGCTATCATAGCTCGTTCTGTTTCCGCTGTTGGTGCAATATCTGATATTGCTCGTTTTATTTCCAATGCTGAAGGCGGACTGCCTTTAATTTTATCTGCGATTTTTTGTCCTACTACGGTGTCAGCAGGGCTAGCAATAGCTTTACCTGCGTCAAGTGCAATTGGTGCTACTTTACGCACAATTCCTGGGATGTTTTCAGCTATTTTTTGTAAATATATTTCAAAAAAATCCACCTATAAGTTTTCTTCTATAAACTTTTTTGTCTCATCTTTGTTATTAAATTAGGTTTACAAAATTTACGCCGAAAACTACGTTGTTACGCGCCTACGCGTTGCGTAGGTGTAAGTAATACGTGACAATTTCATTGTTAAGATCTATTTGTCGTCCTGATTGATCTGTTAGCTGCACCGTGATGCTGTTTATTTGATTTTCAGGAGTAATCGGATAGTATATTATTTGTCGAGGAGAAATTTGCATCAGTGACCCAGGCGGGACATCTGGCGAAAAACTATAGATTGTTTTACCCTGGCTTCCTAAAGCTGATTAAGACCCTAATGCAATAGAGCAATTTATTAATATTGTGTTCACTTGTGTTATGTTAACTGACAGATCTCCGTCATATGATACACTTTGTTCTGCAACACTGCCGTATTGTTGGTTTTTAAAGCCTAATAATGATGCGATACTAGTCGCTGGTGAAAAATCGATTATCAAATTATTTTTTAATGTGATTCTGGCTCGTAGAATATTATAGTTTGGACTCAGTTCAAAATTGTCTGCGGCAGTTTATTTTGCTATCAGGTCTCTTATCGTTTTGTTGAGATCAGTTACATTATACGCTCCCTGTGGTATTCTAACTGATACCCAAGCACCAGAATTAAATGTAAAGTCATCATTGACGTTTAATTTTACATTGCCATAGAATGCCATACTGTAGCAGAAATTAATCCTATTCCATACTGTCTACCAGGATCTAGTATTATTGGCGGATTATAGTAGACAGAAAAGTTTGCGATATCACTCGTTGTTTGTGCGAGTCGAGTAATAATGTTGTTGACATTATTTCAATGTTGTTAGATAAGATCGCTGTGTAAAACTTCATACTTGTCTGATGTCAGTAATCTGCTCAATCTAAGATTATCTAATATATCTACAATTTCGTTGTCGATTTCTGTACTTTCATTATCAGCTTCTTTTGATGTTATTAATTATATAAGTCGGTCAACCAGTTTGGCGTTTGACGTAAAATTTTTTTATACATGTTCCTGTGGTTTCCTCTGGTAATATTTCATCTCGTTCGTTTTCGTACTTATCAAATAGTCTTTTGAAAGACCAACATTTACCATAACCTCCTGGCTTAGTTCGGCATTGATACGCTGTTTTATTTAAAACATCAGCAATAACTCTGTCTCTTATTTTATCCACCATAGCCAATATTTCTCTATTTGTGGTAGCTCCTTTAAGCGCTTCTTCAGCTTTAAAAAAAATCATTAACTTTATCGTTTAAAATTGTTCGTAGTTTTTTATAATCATCGTCACTCCATTTTCGAATGTTATTAAAATCGTGAAGTTTGTCTTTTGTTAGCTATTTTTTAATAAATTCGAAAAGTTCGGAATCTTCTATTTTCACCCTAGCTTGTTTTCTGTAAAATCTTATCTTTCCTTAAAGAGACATTACTTCTACGGTAGCTTCGGTTGTTCTTTTTTTGTTCCTCGGCTAATTTCTTAGTTTGTTTTGACACATCTTCTATCAAATTCTTTAACTCGTCCGGAGTAATTGTTGATGTTGTTATTGCTCGTTGAAGCTCAAGGGAGTTATTTACTAATCTCCCAAATTCGGTTTGTCGTACATCAGGACCAGCAATGTTTTTCACAAGTGCTTCTTCAAGTTTTTTAGTTTCCTTTTTGATCTTTCTCCGAGTAAACCTAACAAACCTTTTTCTTGTAATATTTTTAGTACTTTTGGAGATAACGCAGATATCTCTGGTTGTTTGCCAAGTACTGCTTCAGGAACAGGTTTAAGAAAACTAGCGGCTGTTTCTTCTGCTTGAACTTGTCCTCGACGAGCTTCTTCCACTTTTTTCTTAAAAGCAGCTCGAGTTGTAATAAATTTTTTTCAGTAATTCAATTTTTATTAATGTTTGTCCATTGTTTATTTTTTATACGCTGTACAAAATTCGTCTATAGAAATGCGTCGATACAACAACGAAACATCTTAGCTGGATCACGCGCTAGTTTATCAAATAAAAAGAAATTGTATTTGTCTTTGATTACTTGAAGATATAATTCAATAAATTTATCTTTTGTTACATCGCCATATTGCTCGTTTGCAATATTTCTCACATCAATGCTATCTAGTCCAGGATATACTATGACACATCCCGTATTTCGCCTAATAAATATGTCCACGTTATAAAAACCTTGCGCGAGATAAATCAAATTACATTTTGTGTTACGCGATAATGTAAAATACGACTTAATCTAATTCATCTCCTCATTGTTTAGAGGAATATCGTCAAATACAATTATTTTATGCTCGGACGAATCAAGTTCGTCAACTGGAATTAATTCCTTTGGTTGTTTTATTAAAAATATATCATCGCCAGCGTTAAGCTCATCACGAAGTTTATCATTGTACTTGCTCAATAATTCGTATTTATCCTGTTCTGGGTTAATTGTGTAAATATATACCTTATCGTAGTTAAAGTTATCGTTGAGTAAGAGATTTAATAATAAATTTATTTTACCAGAGCCTGTACGACCAACAATAAGATAATGACAATCTGGAAGTTCGTTATTATATTTATGTTTGATTAATCGTTCGGCGTCAAAATTTAATATCGCTGACTTCGCCATTATTTTTATATAATTTTATGTTATATATTTTTTATGATATGAGCTATTACACAAAGTTTGGAACAGCACTTACAGGAGACGAACCATCAACAATAACTATTACGTCATCATTAGTAAAAAAAAATAACCGGCGACATAATGGCAGGTAATTTGATGATGTCAAATCAGCGAGTACTTGGTTTAGAAGTAGATTATCCGCCACCAAAGGTCGATCTTACTCAAGCGGTAAGTTACTCACAACTAAAAACGATCGACAATAACAAATTATCACTGACGGGAGGAACTTTAAGCGGTAACTTAGATATGTCAGGGAAAAAAATAATAAATTTGGAAACCGCGTATCCGTCAGCAAACTTAAATCAAACCCAAGCGGTAAGTTATTTACAGTTGAAGTATGTGGATGGCAACAAGCTTGACAAAACCGGTGGAACAGTTACAGGCAATATTAATATGTCGAGTAAAAATATTATTGGGTTGGAAACTGCGTATCCACCAGCAAATGTTGATATTACACAAGCTGTAAGTTATGCGCAACTAAAATCTGTTGACGATAACAAGCTCAGTAAGACTGGCGACACAATGACAGGTAACCTGATAATTAGCAATAACTAAAAAATAATTGGATTATCGGCAACCTCGCCACCAGCTGATGATACTGATGCTATTAGTTATTCTCAGTTAAAAGGAGCATTCGCCCCATATTTGAGACACTCCGGTGGACCAATGTTAGGTAACATAAATATGAGAAACAATAAAATAACGACGACATATGTTCCAGTTAACCCTAATGATCTAACAAATAAGGCCTACGTTGATAGTCTATTTGGTGGTGGTATCAAACGAACTAAAAACAATGTTGGGTATATTTCAACACTTTTTAAGGCAACTGACAACCGAGTTGGGTATGAGGTAAGCACATCATCAAATTGTCCTGAAAATTATCCTCATTACGCTTTCTCTGATAGACAAGAATGGACTACTAACGGAGAAGTTGAAAACTTTTGGATAAAATTAAATGTCACATTGCAGTTGCTATTTGGCAATTTCATTTGCGAGGCCGATTAAATTCTAGTGTTGGTCGAATTTATAATTGGCGATTGGAAGGATCAAACGATGATATCAACTGGATAATATTATATAGTGCAGAAAACACGTATATTTCAACAACACAATATTTTACAAAAGACCGTTAACAAGTACTTGTACTTTCTAGTTTTTTTTGTCGCTGCTGAAAGTCCGTTTCCAGGACTGACAGCGTTTCAAATATACACACTCGATGATCAAATTTAATCTAATGCTATAAAATAAATTTCAGAACCACCAATTATAACCGTTGCAAGAGAATTTTGCAATGGTATTTTTAAATCAGACAAAGATTTCACTACTGAAGCAAATTTTATAGATGAAGTACGAGCGATAAATAGAATCCAAGATACAAAACTAATTAACATTAATGATTTAAGTACTAAAATACCAGAAGAAATAAATAATTTTTTTCGCGTTAGGTATATGCGAGGATCACAACTAATAGAAGCAATAAACGACTTTGATATCATAAACAGATACTGTCATCCTGATGATTGTCTAGAAGAACCAAAAAAATTGAAATCCTGCTGAAAAAAAATATTACTTGAGCTTGACAAGAACAATTTAGATTCAATAATATTATCAAATCTAATCAAAGCACGAGTTTATGGTGGAAGAGCGCAGGAAGAAAAACGAATAAACGATAATCATGATCGTCTCAACAAACTAGCGGAATCTAAAATTTTAAAATTAAAAAGAAAAAAAATTTACGCTATAGTTTTTCAAAACGAGAAATTTTTAAGCACCTCGGTATGTACTACCATGACAAGGAAACCCTAGTTAAAATTGCTAGTTCAGCGGATACAACGTTAATTATTAAAGTGTACTCAAACGCAATTTTACCAATGATACGTGAAAAACCAGAATTCGATCCGATAATTGTTAATAATTCTGTAGAGATAATTAAAAATATTAACGAGGAAATCGATAACTTCAGTGATGTTGGGCGAGAAGCGTTTTTTGAAGAAGTTAAACAAACAAAGTTGGAAGAAAAGATTGAATCTTATTACGACATAAGTGAAGAAGATGTTGTTCCACTTCCATCGCTCCAGCGCTCTAGACAATTGTCACTACGAAATTATTACAATGAAATTGAGAAAATATTCACGAAACCATATGAAAAATTAATGTTAAAAGTAGCTTCTGCTATTGGTTTTCTCATAATTGATAGAGACATACTCGGAAAATTAACGCTAAAAAAATTTCATAGTCGCATACGCAATTATCAGACAACATCTTGTCCTCAAAAATTTTACTTTAGGTCAAATAAGCTTGGTATTAGGGTTTATTGATGAAACAGAAAGAGAATACGGTAATTTGGTAAATGAAACAGATTTGTATGAACGTGAAGTAGAAAACACGTTTGATTCCTACAGTTGGTTAAAGAAAAATGAGGTATCGACAATAAACGATATAATGATACTTCGTCTGATGTTTATGACAAATATAGAGATTTTATAGCTGATCCTAACAATAATAAGTTCCGTGAGTTTCTTGATTCAATTGTTGGTACTAAAACTTTTAATATCATATAAAAATTGTAAACAAATATTGTATAATGAAAAAACAGATAATCGATTTCAGTCATATTTCAGAGGAAATTCCAAAAGAAGATGTTGACGCACTAATGCAATATTACAAATTTTATCATAAAAACCTCTGGTGTGTAAAACAATGTTATAAGTATTACAGTAGAATACTTCGAGTAATATCATATTTACCACTGCTCATGACAAGCTCTGGTATAATCGCAAGTGGCGCATGGTTAAATCCGTTTTTGTTAATAATATATGGTGTTGGTGTTTCTCTTGTGACAGCGTGTAAAAAAATTGAGCCTCGACTTGAGACCAAAAAATGCTTGTAAACAGCTAGTATCACTTATAAAAAATTACTTGATCAGATACGATCTTATTTGCAAGGTGTAAAATATGATATGGACGATTTAATACGCGAGTTTCGTATTATTGGCAGTATGTTAACAGATATTCTACCAATGAGAGTTAGCAAGTACGAAAAAGATTACCATAAAATAAGGTTATGATATAGTAATAATAGTAAATAAGCTGTTTCTATCTCAGAGACCCGCTTACCCCGACAAAACATATTTTGTCAGAAATATGCTAGAAAGACTTATCATGTGAAAGTCATTATTTTGAACTAGAAAAGGCTGGTGATAAAATGTCAACATAGAAGCGTTTTGGAGGGGGAATGGGTCTCTGAGATAGAAACCTCATTTACTATTACTACTATATCAGGGCCGCGACGGATCTTTACGCTGCAAGTCCGTAAATGTTAACGGACAGTTTGTATGTTATTATGTGTACTTCTTAAGTAGCAGGGTAAAATCAACAAGTGCGCGTGGTATTGGTGAATGATCGAGTGCACGCTGTGCTTAAACAACAGTATGTTCAGATATGAGACCGTCCAGCCGAGTCTGACAAAAGCGCTGAATAAAGCCAGTGTCTTTTGTCCTCCCCGGGTTAAATAATAAACAAATTCACGTTTGCGGTTCAAGCCCGTACAAGTCAAAATATAAAAGATGTCGAGGCGGCGATACATATGCGGTTCAGTAAGTTCCATGTCCTGTTAATGAATGAAGTTTAAAAATCACGGTTTACCTTGCGCTTGGGATCACCTATCCAAGTTCATCCCCTATGAAGACACCCAGGAAATGCTTGACTGATTTTGTCATAGCGAATAAATCAAAATTGGTTAATGGACGCGCAAGAAGCTTCTTTTCCATAGTCATCAACGGCGAGGCCTTTAGCGAGTAGCACGCCATAGTCAACGACCTCTGCATGAGGGTATTCTGCAAGTTGTACAGGTAGTTGAAGCCCATTTTCACTGACCTTATTCTTTAGATCCCGCCAGGATGCAGTTCCGACGGTCCCTAACTCAGACACTTATACAACCGCGAAAGGTGCAGCCACTAACTACGCTGGAAAGGCTGCGAGGAATGGAAATATTATACAGGTCTTTTACATTTGTGCCCGCTTTGACTTAGATGATTTTAATGTCACCGACGTGTTGTTTTATTTGGCCACATTGAACTGATCAAGTTGCTTTCGTGTAAGCAACACGGGGATAATTCTAGTTAACTTTGTTGGAGAAATATTCAATGTGACCTCACTATCGTTTTGTGACCTCACAATCGTTTCGAATTGCTCTCTTAATATTAGCTAACTTCTTGGGATTAACATTATATTTAACTTCTTGATATGACATTTTTTATTTCATAATAGAACATTTTGGGCTGAGGAAATATCTGTGTGTTTCTCGACAACAGTTTCTAGATGTGGGAAAAATTGTGTCAGCAAAAGCCCGTCTGATGGTTTTAGTTCCTCTGATGGTTTGGCTTTATGTTCCTGTGATGGTCGATGTTCAGGTTCGTATGATGACCTGGGTTCAGGTTCTTATGATCACCTGGGTTCACGAAAAAAAAAATAGTGGCAAAAGGGTCCACGGCTGCTTTCTTGGATGGAATAGACATGATCATTTCTCGTTTACAATGGTTTGCCATAAATTGATTCCATAATTTCTCGGATTTTTCATGGTCCTCATAGATTAATTCTTTACTCGGTGCAGGAATCCACGCTTTATCCTTACTATTAGCTTGTGAGTTTTCAATAAACTCCCTAAATGCCCATTTGGGCCATGCCTCGGTTATGTGTTGACGATGTGCCTTCTTTGGTAGTTTCAAAATCCATGATTCCCAACTCATAGGTGTGTTCATAGCGGCAAACATATTATTTTCATTGAATAAAGCAGGAACGTCTGCATTAAACAAGCAAGACTTTGTTTTCATCTTTAACTTGTTCCAGGTGGATATTTTTTTAATACTTCCAAGAGTCTCTCCGACGCTCTCTTTTATTGTCGCAAGCGCTTCGGTACTCGTTGAAGAGTTTTGATGTCTCGAGAATCGGACACGGTTCTTCTTTTGCTCCCATCATTGCAATGGTGGTTTCCGCAATTTTCTGTACCTCTTCTGTGGTTTTACGTTTGTTCAAAGCCCTCTTTGAGATCTTCCTGTCCAGTCTGTCGCGACTATATATAGAAATATTTATATACCGGGTTGACTTTTCATATATGCATCCACAGCCGCAGATACATTTGACTCTTACGGATGAGGCTTACATAGTTGAGTATGCGAAACAACTTTAGTAGCAGCTTGACGCATTTTGTATATTTTCGGCCGCGCTAAAACGAGGACACCCAATTCTGCTTCAAAGGCAGCATAATAATTGTTGCGGCCAGGGTGGAACTCTTCAGGGTATTCTAGATCAACTTCTAGGAACTGCCCACTGTTGCTGTATTTGACGTATTTTTTTCACGTCTATGTTTGAGGGATCGACCCGTTCAAACCCACCAGCAGGCACGGTTGGCTGCATCATTGATCAAACATACAGATTCTCTCTATTTAATGGACGGGTCGCATTCGTCAACAAGCTGATTATTCCAGCAAAAGTATCTATGGTTGGACATGGAAATCCCATACTCGCAGACACGGTTGGCTGCGTTATTGACCAATCATACATATTGTTTATATTTAACTACATTATGTATCTGTTTGGAACGGACGGGTCATATTCGTCAACAAGCCGATTGTTTCAGCGAGAGTATCAGACATGGAAATCCCATACTCGACAAAAAGATGCTGATCGAAAGCAGTCAGTAATTCAATCTCTACCTTTGCTTTTGACAAAACTGCATTCCGTGCCATTCCTGGAAATGACAAATAGTGAGATGGGTCTAGCTCGTATACTCTTATGACTGTGTCTCAAAAAGAATGAAAAACATCAGCGGGCATCCAGTCACAAATGAAGATAGTGATGGTTTTACAATATATTTTTAACCAGACAACAGGTATCGACGACTGATTGTACCACGGTCGTTAGCATGATTGCTGACCAGTTTGTCTAAGCTGGAACTGAAAAATTGCAACGTTTCAATGCACTGCATCTGAACAAGCCTAAACGTCATGTATTGTTTCATTTTCCCGCGTATTGCCGCGTTTGATGCTGAAGCAACTCCCTACATCATCAAGTGGCTATCACAGCCACGCAAATTATGCAATAAAACTGGTATTCTTCCTTGAACTGGACAAATTCGCAACTGTATGTTGCACGCGCTGTGAGTGACCCCTCTGTACAATCCAGTGATGTGTCACGAATGTTTCATTGGTGGAGCTAAAAGCTCTTTCTTATATACAGCAATAAGTGACTGGAAAACTCGACTTTGTTATCACGGGCTATAATCATGTCTGCTGGCCACGGGAGCTGCTACCGGATCCATTTTCTGTAACATCGAGTGATTTAAGAAACACATCAACCGAGTCCTGGCCACGACACAGTACTGGTGGCTTAGTCATTCCATCGCATCTGACGACAATGTAAATAACCTCGCATGGGACTTGTTCAGCAACTTGGGTTTTATTTGACTGAACCTCTGGATTGTCGTCGGAAGCGGAACATTCAAGCATTCAAACTCATCGAGCAGCTGTCGGATTCTACATGGCAATTTCGTCGCCTGGTACTCTCCGTGCCAGTCTACCATTCGTGTAAATTCTTTTATCCACATATAATGATATCGCACCACTGAACCATCCATGTTTGTCTACAATAATAAAAACAATATTGTACCACTTGCGTGAATCTTTTCATCGTTAAATCGGCTGCAATCCTTTATTCCAAACAAACACATCAACAGCAGTGTCACAGTATAGTCGTTAAAACGTACTGATGTCAGTAACCTGTACAGGGAATTCAATGTTTCCAGGCTTAAGTTCGCGCAGGAATTGTTTCTATTATCGCTCGCAGTATGTACCGCTGATAAGATAGCCACTTCCTAACATCAACTGTCATCATTTTTCACACGAATCGTTGCTCGTCGTGGAAAACACGCTGTAGTTATAATATAATTTGAATATATATATATATATATATATATATATATATATATATATATATATATATATATATATATATACTACTATATATATATATATATATATATATATATATATATACGTATAATACCAGTACTATTGGTATATCAAATTGTGATCCGACCATGACGCAAAAATATGCATATGTAAACATTCTCGCGACCGTCTGCAGTTGATTCTAGATCAGTGATCAATTTCCATGCATTAATCGTTAGTTACGCATGAAAATAACGATAAAAGGTATTAATAATCCACATTTTCTAAATGAATTTAATATGGTACACATTTTCATCACAATCGTAGCTGTTTTCTATTCCCCCGCTCCTCTCATGCATAACGGACAAACAACGCAGAAATGTGGAGCGAGAGAGAAAAGTAATTTGGGCTGGATTAAAACCTTGAAACAGAAATTACACCAATTAACCTACAAGAATATGGTTTGTCGTAATGATACAAAGTTGCAAACCATGCCGACATTATACGGTAAATTTCTCGGTTACATGGAACACATACTGTTATGTATTTAACGTATTGTAGTTGTTGTTTCTTAAGCATATCTCTCTCTCTCTCTCTCTCTCTCTCTCTCTCTCTCTCTCTCTCTCTCTCTCTCTCTCTCTCTCCCATCGTAGCAAGATACGGGCTAAAATCCCACGATGTCTCTGGAAGGTAAAAGTTAATCAATCCGACCAAAGGAGAGATGGGGGGGAGTTTTAAAGTCAAACCGACGAGAGAGAGAGAGAGAGAGAGAGAGAGAGAGAGAGAGAGAGAGAGAGAGAGAGAGAGAGAGAGAGAGTTTATGGTCGGTGGTACTGTTACTAAAGCAGAAAAATGACTTAGATTACTTGTAAATATATTAAAATATTTTAATTACCTCTTGTTGGTTCGTCATTTCGCTTAGTTTCTATTCCACATTAATTTCCATTACCAATATGCAAAGGTGATTGTGATTAGCCACAAAAAGCTTAGTACTACATTTTGTAGCGGATACACTTGTGGATGTGAGGAGTTCATTCACTCTGTCGATACACTGCTGCCTGTAGTAATTCTTAACTCCGTTCAAAGGGCAAATATATGTATTTATATGTGATATAAATAAAATATATGTACAGTATGTACGCTGTATCAATGATATACCTCTCGTTGTATAAATTTTTCATTAAAAGGAAACTCGGCAAGCCTCGTTTCCTTTTAATGAAAAATTTATACATCTCGTGGTATATTATTGTTACAGCGTAATACTATACATATATACATGTAGGAACTGCTGTGCTAACCTGAGGAAGAGAAGCAGTGCAAGCACTGGGAGAAATTATAAGAAGCTATTTCTAAAAACAATAATAAAAAAACCAATTATATATATATATATATATATATATATATATATATATATATATATATATATATATATATATATATATATATATATATATATATATATATATATATATGTTTGTAAAATGTAACAAAAATAATTTCTTTCCCTAGAAAACAAGGTAAAAATATGAAAAAGGACTTACGGTTTGTGAATATAATCCAAATATTCACCCTAGAATTTAAAAATATAAGTCCTATCAATAAAAAGTTCTAATTGAATCCAAGTTCGAATCTCGATCAAGTTCCAAGATCGAAATCGATGACTTCCTCTATAACCAGTTTTGTGCTCATGTGTCAACAGTTCCTTGTTGAGTCACCAAGAATATAATTCCGGCTTTAGAATTCCGAATTCCGAATAATTTCCACTAAATGTCTTTGTCCAAAAATTTTTATGAGCACTGGTATTTTCCAGGGAATATAAATGATTAAATCCAAAAAATAGAAGAAGTATACATCAAACTGGCATCAACAATAAAAACACACCTTCAGCTCTAAATGTGTAAACTACGACTGAATTAAAATCACAAACCCGTGATGGGTCACGTGGTCACTTATTTCGAACAGCGCAGTAAATAATATGTCAATTAGCACGTAGGCTAGTATAACCCTAGCTAAGAATCAATGATTCCCACACTGGAAATGAATTTAAAAATAGTTGTTTACAAAATAGAGCTGACACGCAAGCCAAGAATGACCTTGATTACGACCAATGATTTTCACTCAGTGTTTGCGAATTCTAAACCAAGGACAGGCATTAGGCCAGCTAAAAGTACAATGAAGCAAAAGTGATCATTAACTAGAACTGAACTGAATGTTTCTAGAAAAATGTCAAATCCAGTGAATAAAGTTATCATTACAATAACATGTAATGAAACAAAAATAAAATAAAAGAGAATTTAAAACTAACACACAAGTAATTAATTACATATACGTAACACTTCCCCCAGAAAGAAAAAGAAAGAGTTATATAATAAAGTTTTCTTTTTACCATATGTAAATTACACATGAGGTAAAACAGATTACATAAGAAGAACTCTTATGAATTATACGAAGTGCACATGAAATAATATTTATATACACGGGAAAGTGCATCTGCAATTAAATTGTCTTTTCCCTTGATGTGCGTGATGTCAAGATTATATTCCTGTAACAACAAACGTCACCTTAATAATCTTTGATTTTTATTTTTCATCTTGTCAATGAAAGTAAGGTGGTTGTGATCACTAAACACAACAATCGGAGAAGGAGCTGAACTAACGTAAATTTCAAAATGTTGTAATGCCAATATCAAAGCCAAGCATTCATTCTCGATTGCTGAGTAATTTCTTTGGTGCTTATTTAATTTCTTAGAAAAATAGCACACTGGATGATCAACACCATTTCTATCTTCTTGAATCAATACTGTTCCAACCCCAACATCACTTGCATCAACAGATAGTTTTAAAAATTGACTGAAATTTGGAGCTGTAAGAACCGGCGCACTTTTAAGCATGGTCTTTAACTTGTCAAAAGCCTCCGGACATTCTTCAGTCCAAAGAAACTTATTTTTCTTGCTCAACAAATTTGTCAGGGGTTCAGCAATATTAGAAAAAGTGGAACAAAATATCCGATAGTATCCAGCCATACCTAAAAATCGCATCAGTTGCATTTTACTGACAGGCACAGGGAATTCAGAGATAGACTTGACCTTAGCATCTATAGGTTTAACTTGCCCATGTCCCACAATATGTCCTAGAAATGTCACACAAGCACGGCAGAATTCACTTTTAGATAAATTGATTGTCAAACTTGCATGAGTGAGTCTGTCAAGAATTTCCGAATTGTTGCTAGATCTTCTTTCCAGGTGTCGTTGTAGATGATGACATCATCGATGTAAGCATCACAATTATCTAGACCAGAGGTAATCATATTCATCAGACGTCGAAAGGTACTTGGCGAACCCTTCATATTGACAGAGTCCATCTGGAGTCACAAATGCCGAAATTTCCATTGCTCTCTCCGTTAGCGGAATTTGCCAAAATCCTTTCAGAAGGTCAAATTTGGTGACGTACTTGGCATTTCCAATTTTATCAATACAGTCATCGATTCTTGGTAATGGTAATTAATCTGTTTTAGTCACACTGTTCACCTTCCTATAATCAGTGCACATGCGGAAAGTTTTATCTGGTTTCGGAACAAGTATATATGGTGAACTCCAGTCACTTTTACTGGGGTCTATGAAATCATTCTCCAGCAAATACTGAATGCCCTTTTTCAAGTATTCCTGTTTCAGAGATGTTGTTTCACAGGTTTGGAATTCACAGTTTCAACGTCATGAAAAATTTTGTTTGTCCTCGTAGGAAGAGCTGGAAATAAGTGCTCATATTCAAATAATAGCTGTTTAAGTTCAATTCTTTCCTGTTGTTGCAAATGTAAAAGTTTCTGGTCCAGATTTTTCATATTTTCCGAATTCCGAAGATTTGTTGCTCCAAAATCAATAGTGTGCGATTTAATTCCTTCACTCAAATCCTCAGTAAGTGGGACAGGTACAACTGAATTAATTGCATGATTTACTTGGCAATCTCTTTCAATATACTGGTACTCCATTAATTTATTTAGATCAGGGTACTATTATTATAATTTAACTCATTCATTTTCTTCTTAACATTGTAAGGGCCGTAAAATCTAATTTGAAGAAAATTTTGAAGAATGAGCAAGAGACAATGAACTCTATTACTAGACTCAAAACATTTCTCAATTAAAGTTCTGTGAAACCATAATTTCACTTTTGACTTGAATTGCTGAGTTCCAAATTCAAGCATAACTAGCTGGAAAATTCCAGACATAAAATTTGACTTTTGACCAGACTGGACAGATTTGGGAAGGCCAAATTGAGTAAAAAACTTTATCAAAGCTTTTACTATAGCTTTGGTTTTAATATTCCTCAAAGGAATTGCCTCTGTGAATCTTGTTGATAAACACATAATGGTCAACAAATATTGGTTGCCTGACTTGGTCTTAGGTAAGGGACCAACACAGTCTACCATAATTCTGCTAAATGGTTCGTCAAATGCAGGAATCGGTTGCAGATGATCGTTAGGTATTCTGATTGGATTTTCCTACTATTTGACAAGTATAAGAAGATCTGAAGTATTTAAAACATCACGTTTGATTTTTGGCCAATAAAAGTGAGTCAAGATCTTGTAATAAGTCTTATTATTCCCTAAATGACCAGCCAGAGGAGTTTCATGGGCCAGACTAAGTATTTACTGTCTGTAAGATTTTGGAACTACTATTTGATAGTTCACTGACCACTCGTCACCAGCAGGTACCTCGGGTGGTCTCCATTTTCTCATAAGAATTTCATTTTAATTGAAATAACAGACAGGTACTTCAGTGGTTTCAGTTTCACTAATGGCCCTCCGAGACAAACAGGAGATCTCAGGATCTTTTACCTGTTCAACGACAAGTGAA
>JAECUM010050972.1:0-13262 GCA_016617855.1 Megalonaias nervosa | reverse complement strand
TTGCATTGCAACGGTAGGTAATTGATCGCGCATAAAAACACCTCTGAAATTTTTTATTTTAATTGCTTAGCAGCATTAAGTAAATCAAAATTGGACATAGGTGATATCAGTAAACTGTCCCGGGAAGTCTTAGACCTTTTCCGTACCAGTGTGGGGTCCCTGGCAATCTTAGACCCTTTCCGTACCAGTGTGGGGTCCCTGGTAATCTTAGACCCTTTCCTTTTTTTTTGATTCCTTTTCCGGTTGCTTTCTTTAACGCCATTCCAGCAGCAGTTCCAACAGTACCTAACGTAGCTGCCTTTTGCAACAGCTGGGGCTGCAGCTGCTATTAATGCTGGTATTGCTGCGAGAAGCGGAAATATACCACCCGTTTTAGCAATATCTTTGATGGCGCCCGCGGAAAGATTAAGTTTGACGCCTTTATTTGATTTTTTAGCGTCGTTGAAGTTTTTAAACTGACGCTCAGTCAACGATAGTTTATTTGCACCGGTCATTTGTTCTCGCTTTAGCGATATTTTTATTCCACAATTATTTTTTGATGCTGATTGCAGCCTTTTAATCTGACCAGGAGTCAGACTCACATTAACGTGATGATATGACATTATTAATATTATCCTGATTTTAAATCAGGTTATCTAATTACATGTTTTCTACTGGAGCATCAATAACTCTCATTCGTCCACCAACACCTTCGAGTAACATCGATTTATCGCTGAGTATAACGGCTATTGCTCTGTAATTAGGGATAGCTCCTATTGTCACACGAGCTCGAAAATGAATATCTACAACAGATTGTCTGGTTAAATCTAAATGTTCTAACGAAAAGTAATAAATCGGATACAGCGTTGTAAAATCACGCTGCGATATTTGTAAACCAGTATCAATATTTTGATCACGACCCATGAATGTCATTAATCGATGATATGCACGTGCTACATGATTATTTGCAAAATTCAGTAATATATCCTCGGATGGTTCTTGATGTCCATTTATCCTTAATGAAACCTCAGAAACACCGAGTTGGTCAAATATCATGTGACTACGTGTTTGCGAGTTTATTCGTGCAATATTTTGAAACGCAATAAATATATGTCTTGGTGCAGAAACACCTTGCTGAGAAGCTATCTGCCACGTAAATAAACCATCAATTGCACTCTGAATAGCATCAGTAGTCATTGTTAACCACGATAACGTCGATTTACCACCTTGACTCATGAAAGATAACAACCGGTCATCTTCGGATATTGACGGAGTCATTACTGGCATCCACAGGGAAAGTTTTGTTAGTATTACTATACCAACATTACCAATAGGTCTCCATAATGCATCATTATCATTGCCTTTTCGTACTAGTACAACTGTGTGTTTGGCTCCGAAAATAACTTTTCTAACATTTCTACAGAATCCAAAGATATGTGACAGTGGAATTGCACATGAAAATCTTCTCCTATCGCCTCTTAACATTGATCGACGCGCTGCAAATCCTAAGTTAAATTCTGGATTTGGAAAAGGTAGATCTTCAATAGCAGCAGGAACAGGAGCAACAGCTCGATCATTTGGTTGTCGAAAAACCTGATTTCTACTGTCAGGGTGGTCAGAAGTATCCTTGACAAACATCATTGACGGGCCAGCTGATCTTGAGTAATCGTCGCTGTATCTTGCAAGGCCTAGTATTGTCGTGGCAACATCAACATCTTTCTGGATTGATTCAATATTTTTTCCGTCAATCATGTACGTAGCGCTATCAAACAACGCCATAATACCATTATTAACGAAACCAACCCTAACATCAGCTCCATATACTACGGGTGCTGCAGGAACAGCGTTATCTAAAATTTCACCTTCTACTTCAATAAAAGCCTCAGCAGGTAGAAAATATCTACTTGTATCCTGAACCTGTAGTTCGATTCGTCCACCCTGATTTGGCAGTCGTGCGTCGTAAGAATAATACTGATAATCACGCACAGACTCATCTTTGAGAACTGGTGCGTCCATGTCAAACGCGGGATCGGATATGCGCTTAAACATCTTTATTATTATCGTCTTCGTCTAACTCGAAGACCACTTCGGGAAGTGAGACCACTTCCTGCTATCAGACTAGCGGTTATATTTTTTTCCTTTTCCGATATCGGGATATCAGCTAACTCCGCTAGTTTTTGATTAGCTGCTTGATTTATTATTTTACTTACGCTTGCGGGCATCACTTCAGTGCTAGGTAATTTCACAGGTCGGGTCGGTCTGCGTATTAATCGTGATAATCTATCTTTAATCGCTGAGAATGCTTTGCTAGCGAGATTACCAACAGCGCCTATACCCTTTTCACGAACAACATCAATAGCTTTCATTCCTAGTTGCTTTGCAATCGGTATTGCTTTTGGGGCTATCCTTCTAAACGGACCCTGAATAACATCACCTAATCCATCTCCGTAGGTCGTTTTGTATACAGGTAATCGAGAGTTTATTACCCTGACCATGGTAGGTCCACGAGTATTGTGTATGATCATTTTATTATTAAGTGATTTTATCACTAATTACATACTTAGTCACTATAATAATCGTCACTGATTTCATTAATAAGAGATCGATATACATTAATATCCATGATACCGCCACTAAATAATCGTTTGCAAATATCAGCTACTTCATTAATGATTTCTGGGGAATTATTACCAGCTCGTTTTCCTCCGATGAGGATTTCTAATCGATCGACATCAGCAAGGACATTATTGGGACAAGTAATAAAACCACTTCCTAAACCACTTCCAGTTGCTCCGGGAGCGTCTTGAAATTCTTCTTCTTCTTCACTTGGTTTCGGTGGTGATCTCAATCGTTGCATTGTTTCTTGTCGTTCTTGTTCTTGTTTTTTTCGTTCTTGTTGTTTTTGTCGTGATTGTTCTCGGTAATATTCTTTTCGATCTAATATTTCTTGTATTCGTTCTTGTTGTGTTTTTTTTTTTCCTCGTTGATATTGTTCTCGTTGTTGTTGATATTGTCGTTCTAGTTGTTGTTGTTGTTCTCGTTGATATTGTTGTTGTTGTTCTCGTTGATATTGTTGTTGTTTTATTATTTGTTGTTGTTGTTCTGGTGGTAATTGCATGAAGGTAATATAATTATCTATTGTATGAATATATTCAATATATCTTGGATCACTATTTCTAGCCTGATCAACGTCATAATGTATGCGAAATATCCATTTGTACCAATCTTCACGACCTACATGTCTATCAGCATATTCAAATTTTAAATATTGTTTTCGATCATTGAAACTTCCCACAGCAACTTTAGCTAATTCTCCTACATTTTCAATTTTTTCAATAAAATCAATAGCACCTTTGATAAATTTGTCGCTCAACGCAACTCTTCCCCTCGCTTCTTGTTCTTCTGGTTCTTCTGGTTCTTGTATACGACCCTTTATGTCACCTATTTCACCACGAACTTGTTCAATACCTTCAAGAATTTCCGGAACTGGCATCGCAGCAGCTATTTCGGCTGGAAGTTCACGTAAAATTTTTTTTGTCTTTTTTGTTCTTCTTGCTATTTTTTCAGTTCCTTCTGCTATTTTTCCAGTTACTTCAGCGGTTTTCTCTAACACAGGTTGAATACCTTTAGTGGTCTCAGTGATAGGTTTAAATAATTTTTTTGTATCCTCTTCAAATTCAACTTGAGATTCCTGACGCGATTGTAGTTGTTGCTTAACAGAATCACGAACGGGTAGATATTTTTAATTGCCTCTAGTCGCTCTCGAGCTAATTTAGCTGAGTGTGGTTCTCCGATACTCATTATTGATAATATCTATAATGGCTGTTTAATTTATAGCAGCAGAGAGGGTGAATGACATACGCACGTGACCGGATTGTGAAAAAATCTGGTCAATTAAAGAAGTTTTCATTATTAAAACAAAAATATTTTTTTTCTTCAGGGAACCCTTAATTTTCAAAAATAAGGTCTCTACAAAGTTGTAGGGTTCATCCTCTCTGCTGCTCCACCACTGTATAATTCAACATATAAGATCTAAAATATCGATCTTGGAAATGGAACTTTAAGAACATGCAATTTGATCAAACACGTGATACTGGATTTCTCGACATACGATATCGAAATTTCAGCTCCAACTTTCTCTTTGGACCAGCTTTTGTCCGCTACGGCGCCTCATAAATAACTCATGTTCCTTAAGACCTAATTGGCCTTTCGGTTATTGGTGTATGTAGTTCTCAACGTACATTCAGTCCGTGGTTTGGTTGGTCAGAGCTAAATGACCATGACCATTAAGAGTTTTCATGTCTACCCCAGATTTTGTTTTGCAGATAACATATGTCTCAACTACTCTGAACAGTTTATAGTACCCGAAAATTAGCAAATCGTGATTCTGCAAAAAGTTTCAAATTTGCTTACCAATTGCGAACTTCTAATCAGATAAATAAATGCTCGTGAATGTCAAGATCTCTATAAAATTTAATCTGTTTCTCTATAAAATTTAATATATTTATCTGAAACATTTAATATGATCGCACTGAGAAAAGAAAGTGCTGAATAGCATTACTGAGTGACAAGCTGTAAAGGGGCATGACTCCATCAAACTTCGAAGCGTTAAAACCGGTTGAGTTGTCTCCAGATAGCAATAAGAGTCCTTCTTTCTAATCTGGCTTTGATGAATTGATAGGCAAACCACGTGACAGGATGAGAAATAAATGTGTCCTAATATCGTGGACATAAAAATATTTTTAAAAAATCATGGAAACTTCGCAGTTCCATGAATTTATTCTTCTATGGCTTGTACAGCGGCCTCCATTCAAACAATTTCTTCCAGACAGAAGAAAACAAATTGGAAAAAGAGAAGGTTCGGATCAATACAAGAGGCTAAATTTGATCTTAGTTGAGCAATTTCCACCAGAATGTTTCAGAAAGTAATTCAAAATAGAACTCAGCAAAAGGGAGGTTAGGTTTGGAAAAGAACAAGTTGACGAGATGTCTTGGTTTTGTTTTATTTCAATATATTCGTGTCACTGATATTTCAGCAACAAGGTAACCCAACATCTGTTTACAGAGACAATGTCCTCCCTTTTTCTTTTTTTTTTTTTGAATAAGGACAATCCTTACTGACAATTCAAGGGGAATATAATATCGTTCTTATGGGTCTGTATTTAAGATGCCAAGTATAAATTGAACAAAAGAAAACCTTTTAAGATCAAAGCACAAAACAAATAAATCCCTCCTCCTTCAAGTTAAATGGTAATTCCCTTGTAATCGGATTTGATCGTGCTAATTATGAATAGAGCAGAATATATATTTTATATCAGCATATTGACCTTTTGCAAACACAGAAATATACATAGAAACACATAAATCTATATAGTAACATATTAATAAACAAATAAATCTATAAAAATACACACAACCGTATGTATATATATATATATATATATATATATATATATATATATATATATATATATATATATATATATATATATATACCACGTACATTAAAAATAACATGTCTTTTAAAGTGTTGGTTTAAAGCAATTTGATATACGAATACTATTGATATATCAAATTGTGATCCGCCCATGGCGCAATGATACGCATATTTAAATATTTTTGAAATTGTGTGCTGTTGATTCTAGACCTATCTATCAATGATGAATTTCCACTCATTAATCATTAGTGACGTATGAAAATAAAGATTAAAAGTATTAATAACCCCGTTTTCTAAATGAATTTAATATGGTACACAATTTCATCGCAATCCTTTCTGCTTTCCGTTCCCCCTCCCCTTTCATGCATAAAGGACAAAACACGCAGAAATCTGGAGTGAGAGAGAAAAAGAATTTGGGCTGGATGAAAATCTTGAAACTGAACTTACACCAAGTAACCTACAAGAATATGGTTCGTTATAACGGTATGTGTACACTTTTTCCTTGGGATTTAGCTACCGTTAATTAAGAGAGAGAGAGAGAGAGAGAGAGAGAGAGAGAGAGAGAGAGAGAGAGAAGGGAGGGAGAAGGCATGAGAAGGAGGGAGGGAGAGGGAGATCATCTCTTCAAAATATGTATTTTCATTCTTTATCTGAAATCGTGTGTTAAAAACTTGTAACATTCAAATTAATGGTACCGCTTCGGTGGCCTAAGTGGTTAGAGCGTCCGCCTCGGATGCGGAATGTCGCGGTTTGGATCCCAGCCGAGTCATACCAAAGACTTATCAAAATGGTACCAGCAGCTGCCTCGCTTGCGCTCAGCATTAAGAAGTTAGTGTTTGGACTGGTCGGCCTGGTGTCAAGATAATGTGACTGGGTGGGACATTATGCTACATGTCTTCGACATGATGCCCCAGTGCTAGACATCACTATAAACTGCCACACTGCAGACATCATAACAATATGACTGAGATAGTTAAAGCTACGTTACACACACACACACACACACACACACACACACACACACACACACTAATGGTCTCCATATACTCTCCTCATGGCGTTCAATTTTGACATCTGACAGTTAGATTTAGAACAAAGGAATAAGGGAAATATTTAGTGACAGTAGCAATTTTTATTAATTGTCTCGCCAGTGAGACAAATTTTTTTATAAAAAGAAAAGTCTTGTTTTAAATTTTGAAACAAAAATATCTCATTATCCTTTTTGTTTTCTAACACTTTTCCCTGCTAATGACTGAAGCAGGGAAAGAACGTAATATAGAAATAAAGGAAAGACGAGATAGATAAATAGATAGATAGATAGACAGATTGATTGATTGATTGATTGATTGATTGATTGATTGACTAAACAACATGCATTTACGTTACTGACTTGGAACAATTTGTTTTATTTCATCAATCCGATTACAAAAAGCAACCATACTGAAGATGTTAACAGTTAAACCGCTTAAACATAACTCCTATCAATATTAAGACTATCATAAGTGTATAAAAATTAAACAATAGACGTTTAATTATTTCATAATTTCTTACTGATAAACTATTAAAAGGACACATAAGTACAAATATGCCACCTCACACTCTACTGAAAGAAAGAGAAGTTTTTAAAAGTATATCCCCTTTCCGAAGCTGCCATTTGCATTTTTGTACTAAATATTAGAATTACGATAGAGATGATAAACTTTTGTCAGATGTCCATGACGTATTTTATATGAGGTAGAGATACACACGTTTTCATGTTCCTCTTTCATATCACGTGATTATCCTTTTCCTCCTTTCCCTCACTGGTCGGATTATGATCATAGCTAATGCCTTCCCAATGCATGTCTTCTCTCTGACGGAATATAATCGTCATCGGAAAGAAAAAATTTAGGGCCCAAAAGTCTCCAAAAACTGATCGAAGGTTTTTGTTTTTACTGTTACTGTTTGTCACAGGGACCTTTTTGTGATTTCAAACAACGTTTTCCCTTCCATAGACAACATCATTTGTGACGTAAAGTACACAAAACCGATGAATCCAAAGAGAGGTTCTACAAACAGGTGTATCGTCAGAATACAATGAATAACTTTCGTAGAACCAAATACACATTTATATATAGCTATCGGGAACAGAAGATCAGCCCACGATTCTGCGTCCTTTGCCCAGTACACATCGCGTACATATTTATAAGTCAGAAAACCGCCCAGACCTCCAACTATCATTGTATAGAAAGTCAGAATGATGAAATATCGTTGATTTCTGAATCCTATACAATTTCCTACCATAAAGCAATGGTGGTCTCTCTTTACGATGCATATTTTGCAATAATCACAGTGATGAGCGCGCGGGGGAATTTGTATTTTGCACGTGTCACAGTACTTCCATGGTATCGCATCCGTCAAGGAAGTATCATACACCAGATTTCCGTTTTGCTGAGCTGTTTTGTGTATCAATGGAAAGAACTTCTCAGGTGGGTTATCCCAACGATTTTGGATCGAAAGGTATGGACGGTCACGTGACTTGGGTACAGCAGGATTATACAACATAACGCAGAGCCAATTCGCTATTCCATTTAGTCCAAGAAACCAGACGAACACACAAAAATAATATTGTAGCCACTCATCTATAATATCTTCAAATAGGTTCGGGGTAATATATTTCAAAGTGATATAAAGTTGAGTTGTAAACTGGAAAAGCATCAAAGTGCGCATGCCAATTTTAACACTGCCGGAACCGTTCTTTCTCGTGTCTGCACGCACTTGTTGAGAGAAAGACAAGTTAGTTTCATGTGGTGGAACTTGGGGAAGTTTGAAGTTTAGGAAGCTGAATCCTTTTCGTTGCATTTTAGCCTACAAAGAAAATGGAATTTAAAGAAAAATATTTATAAATATCGAATAGTGAATAGTAAAATGATCTCAATGGTCGTCCAAAAATGTGCACAGTTCGCGAACAGTAGTACTACTTCTACTACTTCGATGTATTGGCTGTTAATGCAATTCTCAACATCCTAGTAATTAGCGTTAAACGTGTACGATTGACCTTAGTTAAATCCACGAGTCCAAAGCAGAAGGTATATGGTGTCCTCATCTAACCAGCTGATTGCTGCGCTTATACTGACGTAACAGCCTTCGCCGCTAGAAATAGGACAAACATGTCTTCCTCCCCGTTGATGAAGGTAATACAGAAATCAAATAAGAAAGATGACTCATACTACAAAATATTCAATGGAAAAATTGCTCGTCCCTTTCCATCAATCCCAGAGAGTGTACAGTATAGTTATTTACTTCCACTTTGTGTAACATTTTCCAGGAAGAAAAGGAATCTTGCATAAGAAGAGTTGGTACTATTCGTTGCCATAGTAGCAGGTATTATTGAGTTAGCATCCTTGAATAGTTCTGAATATTGCGTCCGATAAGCTATTAAGATTCCAACTATTACTTCCGTGTCAGAACCACGAATATAGTCCGTATATATTGTTAAGTACAGTCCCACGAATAAAGTTCGTATATATTGTTAAAGTACAGTCCCACGAATATAGTCTTTATCTCTTGTTAAAGTACAGTCCCATGAATATAGTAAGTATATATTGTTAAAGTACAGTCCCACGAATATAGTCCGTATATATTGTTAAAGTACAGTCCCATGAATATAGTCCGTATATATTGTTAAAGTACAGTCCCATGAATATAGTCCGTATCTATTCTTAAGGTATTTATTCCTCTCTTTATTTGGTGGTGACCACTGGCTTGGATGCAGGAATGATTGGTACTGATTCAATGGAAATTTGTTTTCTTTTAGAACATGAAGATTATGTTATGATTGTATATACGTATTTCCGTTAGAGTGCACATCAGCAATCAAGTTTTAACGATGTTTTGGGTGTGAAATCTCTGCCACAAGGTACATTGCTTTGTTTAGAGTTCCGCTTCTCGAAAATATGCCGGATAATTTAGGACAAGAAATTGTGTACTGAGGACACATTTCCCATTCACGCAGACGTAATTAAAATATTACGTCCAATCCGAAAATATGTTGTTGTCGTTGTCGTATCGGTGTAGATCCCTCTTCTTCTCCTGTATAGATTTAATCATAAATTTTCCGTCCGGTACACTGTACTCATTACTACACTCGCAACTTTGAGAAGAAGTCAGGGTACCAGACTACTGATACACTGCCACATAACGGACGTAATTTCGAGGTCAGTCCTGCGGATTGTCGTACATCGAATTTAAATCGAAAGCTTCCACTCGGACCACTTCGGCTATTTAAGAAACAAGGATTTATTGAGAGGTTACAAATGATCGAACCATTGCTTTTAAATTCGTAACTTCTCAATCAACCCTACAGTCATTCAAAAGTAGAAGTAACTGAGCTAGTCCGAATAGATTGGGTTTCTTTTCTAGCCGAAAATTTCCGGCGAACAAAATGTATTATTTATCTGTAAAATACTGCATCAATATAAAACCGATGCATATTTTTGTCACGTGATATATGCTAATTAATTAAATTATTACATGATATATACAAATTAATTATAAGTAATCACTTAATTATAATCATATAGCTTTAACAAAGTTTAAAAATAAATAAACGAACGGAAGATATGTGTGCGAGAGAGAGAGAGAGAGACAGACAGACAGACAGATAGCCGGAAGATGCATTATTTCCTATCTGTTTACAACAGGACGTGGTGACAATACGCTATTAAGAATCTTCTCTCTCTCTCTCTCTCTCTCTCTCTCTCTCTCTCTCTCTCTCTCTCTCTCTCTCTCTCTCTCTCAACCATAATAATTCATGTTGCTTACCTGGGTTAGTTTCAGTTTAAACTGTGTTAGGATACCTTTTTCTTCACTTTAATATGTGATGCTGCAACCTGAATCTTCCGAAGTATCTCTCACGCTTTTGTTGTAATTACATTCGTAATTCAAAACAGGTTTGATCAGCTCTTACATACATGGGGTATCACATGTTTAGCGTGGATTGGTATATATTTCGACATGTGTGCAATCGCTCTCCGAATCGTCATGGGCGACCAAGTAAACAAAGGTAAATCACACTCTTTTCAGAAACAATACAACATTAGTTAAATGACCTACGCACGAATAAGAACAACAGGTAAACCTAAAAAGTAAGTGTTGTGTAAAATTAGGACAGACCAAAGCATTTAGGCTGAAAACACCATCCGACATTTGAAACCATTTAGGCCTTTAGTGTCATACTAAAACCTTACAGTGTTCATCGTCACGGACGAAAGAAGAAGACGAAGAAGGTTAAGATTTTGTTTGTTTTTTGCTTTAACCTAACGCTCTTCTTTGACCTCTCATACCAGTTCATTACAAAACATTACGAAACACACGCGATACTAGATGTTCATCAGACAGTGGTGGCATAGCAAGAAACTGTCTCCTCCCCCAGCAACGCAAAACTTAGTAGGGGCCCCCTCCCAATAAAATTTACATGTTTGACAGGAATTTGGGCCCTAATTAGCCCGGGCGCCACCCCATCCCCACCCGCCGCAAATGTGCGGGTTGCTTAGGCGGTTGCTACGCCACTGTCAACACCCTTTTTTCGACTCCAGCTCCTGCCACTTTTACACCCCGTTCCCCATCTCTGGCTTTATATGGTAGCTACATTGGAGCTTAGTCAGACGACAATGTTTTTCAGCACATGGTAGACTATCCATGGCAACGAGTGTATTTGGTGGAAGAAGAAACCATCGACCCACGGGAAGCTACTGGCACAGGAGTCTGACGTTTTATCAATAAAGTACGATGAAATCTCTGACAACACGAAATCACCTTATCGGTACTATAAATTAACGCAAGGAGTACAAGCGTGACCCCGGCCTCCGCTCGATTCGACTTTTGTTACGCGTCTTTTATCGCTTCAGAATCGCCAAAAGACTGAAAAGCTACACATATCCATTCAAAATACAGTAACGTACCAACGAATAACTCTCGCATGAATCTAATCCGGCGAAATAACCTTTATTTTCACCATTACGGGCACAAAGTCTTTCTCCAGGACTCCATCAGGCAGAAGTAGCCGATTCTGCCACGGGATGAATAACACTTTGAACGTAATTTCACAAAATAAAATGTTTAACTTGCCTTTTATTTTAGATTGTATCATATGATAATTTTATATAAATTTCCAGAACAGAAATGTCTAGTTAAAGTTAGGATAGTAGAAATGACGGTTGATGACGTCATCACACTTCCAATATTAAAGCCGAGATGGATGCTGGATTCGGTAGTAAAAAAAACATTACACAGACTCTGTTCCGTTATCGGTACGAGCATTAGACCCTAACACTTTTTTTACTGCAGGGTAGAATCTGGTGAAATAGGCTACTTCCGCATGATGGTGTCATGTAGAAAGACTTTGTGACAGTAATGGTGAAAATAAAGGTTAATTCGCCGGATTAGATTCATACGATGGCCGTCCGAGAGTTATGCGTTGGTCCGTTACTGTATGTCGGTATTTATGTATAACATTTCATCCATACATACAATCAGACAGACACAAGTGATAAAGACATAAAGGGATCATAACGCTTGCAGACGTAAACTGCGCACTTTTGTATGCATTCTTTGTGACGTGTTCATCCTACGTCATTATAAATAGACATTAAATTAAAGGGTTATTATTAGATTTATTTCTAGATTTAAATTTATTTCCCATCGATCATTGTCAATGCGGTCGGTGCTCCATGTGTTAGGATGACCGCTGTCGATTTCTGTGTTTGCTTGTCCAAATACCGAGAATACAAAGATGAAAGTAGATTACGGTCAAAATTATGCAATACCATAGATTACGTTCTAAATCATTTAAATTCCTGTTTATAATATTTTTGCATTATGACATAAGTAAACTTGTTCATTATTATTTTACTTTTGTACTAAAGCAAGGTCCATGAATGTAGACAAAAATATCTTTTTGTTTAGAAAAGGAATGCGCCTTCCCTCTCTTTTTTATTCTTTGGTATATTTTACATAAAGAACTAATTAAAAAACTATTAGCAACAAGATAAAAAAAAAAACTGCTATGAGGATGGATATTTAATTATAAAGGGCATGCCCTGTTGCTTTATTTGAGTATAATTAGAAAGTGATTAATCTACCATCCATCTCGACACGCGTCTCAAGTGTGCCAACTTTAATCCAAATATGTGAAAAGAGTCTCTGGAGATATGTTGCCCGTTATCTATAGTAACAAAATACAATATGAGAAAAATGTGTATAATTAGTGTGTGATGATCATGCTAAAACTAGGAGGAAAATAAACAGATATTGTTTGATGATAAAAAAAAAAAAATGTTAATCATTCCTTATGACATGCATGGTTTTTATCCTTTTGTGCATCTTTTTCTAAAACTTGCTGTCTGGGGTCCTGTCTGTCCTCCTGCACTGTAACTTTCCTTTTACACACTCACGCACATACATACACATACATGCATACTTACATACAAGGTAAAATGTTGTATAATTACATGTCCCAATGGAAAAGCTAGAACACAGCAGTAATGATTCGTTACCACCGAGTTAAACTAGTCTTCATTATCAGGGAAACAAACAGTCGGGTACTATCATCTTTATTATCAGCGGAACAAACAGACGGGTACTATGATCTCTATTATCAATGAAACAAACAGACGGGTACTCTAATCTTTAGTATCAGAGAAACAGACTTGTACTAAGATCTTTATTACCAGAGAAACAAGCAGACGGATATTTCAACCGCCCGTATTTGTCAAGAACAATCGCTAATTTAATGTTTATCAAGGGATTTCTGTCATACATTTACATTAGCCAGACTGGGGCCAGTTCCATATGCGATATATTATAG
>JAECUM010050971.1:0-13535 GCA_016617855.1 Megalonaias nervosa | reverse complement strand
ATTGCCGAAATATAAAAAGGAAAAGAAAAAGACCCCGCTATTTTGTAGAACAATATTTCTGCTTCTCTTGTAAGTATATATGTAATATACTATCGCCTGAAAAATCCTGTCTTCAATAAGGAACAAATGAGATATTCCGGCTCAAATGAAAAGATCAAGTCGTTCCACAAGCGAAAATCTGAGAATTACTGTACCTCACCGTTCGTGACTTGAATTTCTATTGTATCCTGTTGTTAATGTGTCAGCTTGTGTGGGTAAGTGTTTATAGGTCCAATAAACACTTTCTTCCTAGTCCATTGTTAATACTGACTTTAAATGCCGCTGAATATTTGGAATAATATGACTTAAAACTGAGAGCATTCTCTGACCGATTAATATTTATCCATGTGCAATGTTCGATATCTAATATCATCAGACATCAAGAGTGTACCTTCGCTTAACTCCTATCATAATTTAGTAAGTAAAATATCAGGTAAACGTTCAACAACCTAATTCATTTGTGACTCAGTATTGTTATATTTACAGGGTTTGCTATGTGGTAAAACTTTCTCTATTTAATTTGTTTTCCCTCCTTAATAAGTAATATATCTCAATGGCATTAATAAATTCATACTGTTATGTATATTTTATTTAATTGTTTGTCTGTTAGTTTTAAATTTTTTATTCCATTACATGTTATTGTAATGGAACATTGTTTGTTGGACTTGGCCTTGTCCAAAATTGAGTTCATTTCTGTTTGAACTGATTGATCATTTTTTTATTTATTTTATTTCATTTATGTAAACAACTAATAATAGCTTCATTATTCTCTATGTGTATGAGCTCATTGACCGAATTATTATTCAAGTAAACAAGAAGGCGTAAACATGTTGATCAGGGTCAGGGTTTTGGAGATTCTCAAGTGAATTTAATAGGTTATTGTGTTGTAAGTAAACAAGGCTCATTAGATCATGGTAGAAAGTTATTTCCATTAGGTAATGGTTGCTTTTAGAAAATGCTAATTTGTGACCTGAGGTCGAACAGAGAACTATATTATCTTGTGACTGTCGGGATTTTACGAGTCGTGCTTTAACATCTAGCACTTTAAGTTGTATTATGTTGTGACCTGTTAAGGCTGAATTTTATTTTCTTCAAATTATTGAATTCAAGTGATTATTTTCTCTGGAAATACAAAAAGTGCTCTGATAAAATTCTTGGATAAAAGACATTCAATTTTAAATCTCTTCGGGACTTGAACTGAGATTTATTCAGGACTTTTTATTACTAGGACTTGTGTCTTTAATTCTTGGATTAGTTTTGGATTTAATTCTCAAAACCGTAAGATCTTTTTTTTTTTTTTCATTTATCACTTTGTATTCTAGGGAAATAAATTATTTGTTACATTTTACAAAGCTTGTTGTATACACTCTTTTCTGTTACTTGTTTTAAGAGCATGGACTAACAATACTAATCCTGATTTTAAATTTAATTCGATCGTGCACTTCTTAAACAAAATCCCGAAAACTGAATAAGAACCTTAAATGTCCAATTCTTTATAAGACTTATCATCATCGATCTGACGTGCTCAATTCAAATAATTTCAATACTTGTCCAATGTAATACTTCATCAAATAACTCCAACATTCTCACAAGAAGCTAGAACGTTCATTCACACTGTGAGTGTTTTCATCACCACTTTATATTCACAATTCTGTTTCACGCAATAATTGATTAATCTAACACGTGAGAAACATAATTCCAGATTTTAGTAAAACTCCAGAACTTCCAATATATTTTGAACGTTATCCTCACGGAATTGGCATGATGAATTGAATTCAACTCAACACTTGCTTAATCTAACACTAGTTTATCCAAGTCATCATTGTCATCTTGATCCTTACCGACTTGACGCACTCTGTTCAATCCAGCATTACATCATCTTAATTTAAATTCTATGCCCATGCATTGAAACATTATTAACGTGCAATTCCAATAAGTATTATGCAATAGTTAAAGTGTAAACTCAAGTTTCCTCTTAGTATATTTGTACGTTTAATAAATATACAAACAAATAACACTATTCTTCCGTAGTAAACGTTATTGCAGTTAAATCGTAATATGGCAAGTCAGATAAAAAATTTATTTCGTCATAAACAGGATTCATAATTCATGTATAGTTATAGTATTTACCGTGACCTAGTATGAGATCATCACATAAATACCTGAATATCAACACAATGAAAATATTCTTGCCATTGTATTAAGGCAAAAGTACTTTAATTGTTATGATCTGCAACTTTATCGATGTGTGCCATAATAAATGATATCAAGTGATTGCGCTAACCGCAATCTCTCCCACTTAGTCGTCCGATAAAATGCATACACATCCTTGGTGTACACATCCTTCGTGTCATAGTCTGATGCAGTATAAATCCTAAGAAGGTGCACTATCAAAGTTATTACAATTGATATAGTTATTGTTGTTACTATTGTCGTTTGTTTTATTTTTTTTTTTTGCTTTGTTTTATAATTTTTTATTGTTACATCAATAGCATTGTGTACTGGATGAAAAGATCATGAAATAATGGTATTTTACATTGAGACAACATTTTTCTTATGTAAAAGAAAACTGTAAAACCACAAATCGATGTTGTTATTTCTGGCATCTTTTTAAATGATACATGTCAATATGATATTCCTCATCCTGACATTGTTATATATATATGCCACGCCCTTGTATATACCCTTATATATATATATATATATATATATATATATATATATATATATATATCACCCACGTTAATTGATTTCGCTAGCATTCATAACAAACTATCTGTTCATTAAATCATTACTTACCAATTTCAAAATGTAATTGTACAAATATACTGATTTACACAAATTAATTGTCATCTATCTAGTATATTTGTGTATCTATTTAATATTTCACCAATTTCTTTATCCAGGTTGAAATTAGTTGCATAATAAGAATAAACTGTGATGCGTATTAATTGTTACAAAGAAATCTTAAGTTCAACATTTATTTATATAAGGTTGTAAATATTATTTTATGTTGTAAATGTTAGAAGCTCGAAACTATAGATTAGAGGTTGCAGGTATAAATTATATCCTTCTAGTTGATGTGTTAATATCTAACAATATAATGCCATTTCAAAGGGGTAGAATTGAATTTTTTTTTAATTTTACAGAATAAGTTGTAGCACAGATCTGGGAGCAGATACTATGTTGATTACATACTATAGTCTATGGGGTATACCTTAGGAGCATCTGCATTGCAGAGCTATGTACGGTTTCGTGGGCACAGAAGCGATAGGGCTTAAAACTCTACGTAGGAAATTCTATATTTAACGTTTTGTTTTTTCAACGTGTAGTGTTCTGGCCTGAGCTAGAGGTTATAGAGAATAAAAATCATATTCTTCGCGTAGTTGTATATTTTACAAAAATGAAAACAAAACATGCTGGTATTAGTCATACATTGATTGTTATTATTTATTTATATTTTTCGCGTTCTTGTTTTCTTTTTTAAAATGGAATAAATGTGCTTTCAGCAACACAAATCACTTATATACTACTGAACTAGGTCAGAAGGCATAAAAACACCAGGATATTTATTTTGAATTTACCAATAACCACGGATCAAACTTATTCTAAAATGGGCTTCTCTAATCTTCGTCATGTGGCAGGATGTCACTGTATATATATATATATATATATATATATATATATATATATATATATATATATATATATATATATATATATATATATATATATATATCACAGAAATTCGAACCGCTATAACTTCAGCAGTTGTCATTTATGAAATGTTTCATTGTAAACTAAAAATTGATACTTGTCCAATTACACAGACAATTACCAAAATAATCAGACTTGCTATTCTATTTAGTTGTTGCGGTTATGTCTACGTTTCCAAAATTTATTTCTCCTTCCAACACGGATTTGTTGAAGCTATGTCCTGCGCAGGTATGACCCTCTTCCCTCTAGCAAATACACATAATAAGTTTGGATTTTAAAGAGCGATATGTTTCCTTCCGTGGTTCAACATATATGCTTCAAACTAGGCATCCCTACGCAGATCATTTAATGTTCTAGATTTTGTCAAACTATGGAGAGCTAAAGGTAGTAACAGTCCTCACCGCAATAGATACGGTGTTTTGCTGTTAGAAGGATAATATCCAGCCTTGCATTATAAAATATTCGGAGCCTGAACTTCCAGTAAGTATACATTAAGCATAAAAAGTGAATTTAAAGAGCTAAATAGCTCACAATATAAAAAGAGCCACTGAAAGTGTTCAAAATCACAATGCAGCAAATAGGCATTTCTGGAAGAAAATATCGTGTGCCTTACCTGTGCATAGTTGTTTATTGCAAGATCTTGTTTCTGTGTTTGGACCACTACACATGGTTCCACCACTGGCTGGTTCAGGATTGTTACAGACTCTAGCCCTGTAATGTAGACCACCACCACAGGTCATGCTGCAAAGGCTCCAGAGTGACCAAGTATTCCATCCACCATTCACTGCGAAAGATTGTTTTCTTGTAGTTCAAAGAAGAAGGAAGGTGGCCAGCACACATATACAAAGGTTGGTCGAAGCATGCAATATCTGAAAAATCTCGATTTAGGACATCACTTTTACTGGCTTAGTGACGTCAACTTTTCCTGCATCATATATTTGGACGCGGTGACAAAATAACGTACTAGTCCGTTTTCGAACGGACAGTGATTATACAATTTTATGTAAGAAATTAAAACTTTTTTCCACAGATAAAAGCTAACTTGAAAGATCTTCATGAACCTAAAGCACATGAAAAATCTGGAATCAGTATATGGAAAAATGTTTTCATGATGGTAAGGAGACTGCTAATCGGAACTTAAGAAAAGGTAGGCCGAGAACATCTCTTTGAAAGGGAATAATCGAGTCTGTGGAAGTATACTGGAAGGAATATAGACGTGTTACTGTGATGAGATGTTGCAGGCAAATTAATTATTTCATTTGAAGTGCAGAAGATGTTCTTATTTATGAATTATGAATACTCAGGGTTTGTGCCCGTACATAGCCAGATTGCCTGATAACGAACAAATAATCTGCCGAGACATTATTATGCAGGAAAAATCAAGAAGATTATAAATGCTTAAATAAGATCATTACTTGTGATGAAACTAGAGTACAGTGCCTTGAACCTAAGGGTGCGAGAAAAAGCAGTGTATGTAAGCAATAAAAGCCATCATCGCTTATAAAGACATATCTTTCTACATCTGCTTAAAAGGTTATGGGCATTATATTTAAGAGAAAACAAAGAATACTTTTGAACCACATGCTACCAAGCACTACAGGGAAATGAAAATACTGTGCCACAGTAACTGGATATAGTATACCTGAGGCTCTTCACAAACTATATCCACACCTACCGAGGGGTAACTTTTATTTTGCAGCCAAGTTACACCACCTAATACACATGCACGTTTGTAACAAGGTCTTGGTCTTTTAACTCTGAACCACACTCCATACAGCCTATACTTCTCCAAACAACTTGCAGTTTGTCATTCAGACAAACCGGAATAAATAGGCTTTCTTATAGGTAAGGAGACAATCAGATAAGAACGTAAGTGTGGTTAACAGCCAGCTACATTACTCTTTAGGCTCATTATATGCCGTTTTAGGCAAAGAGTGTGGTTTTTCTCATCAGTGAAATATTTTGACGCTTTCCGCTCGAACCTTCGTCGTCTGGCAGGATGTCACTATATACAGCACAGAATTTGAATTAATATAATTTCAGCAACTTTAATTAATTAATAATGTTTCTTCGTAACTAAAAATTGATCATTGATCTTACCTGTGCATAGTTGGTCATTGCAAGACTGTGTGTCTCTGTTTGGACCAGTACACATAGCGCCACCGTTGGCTGGTGCAGGATTGGTACAGTCTCTAAGTCTATATTGTTGACCCCCACCACAGGTCATGGTGCAAAGACTCCAGGTAGACCAACTATTCCATCCACCATTCACTGCCAGTGAAAATGAAAATTCTTTTTGCAGTTCAAATGGGAATGAAGTTGGCCAGTAAGAATATACGAAGATTGATCGAAACATATGTCTTCCAAAACAAAGCAACCCAACGTCATCAATATTTGTCTGCATAGGGAGTGTGTCATTTTATAGTTGACGACGAACTGACTTAGTGACGTCAATTCTTTATGAATCATATAGAGGCGCTGGCAAAGTGACATATGTGTAACTTTCGAAGAGAATGATTATACAATTTTATTCAATAAAAGTATTTCACAGAACAACGCTGACTTGGATAATATTTATGGACCTAAAACACTTGAAAAATCTGGAATCAGTAAATGGGAAAACGTTTTAATGATGGCATGGAGACTGTTAATGACAACTTCAGAAAAAGGTAGGCCGAGAACATGTATCCATAAAAGATATCTGTCCACATCTGTTGGAAAGGCTGTGTACATTATATTTGGTAACAGAAAATGAAAACTTCTGAATCAATAGCTACCGAACAGCCACCACAGGGAAATGAAAATATTATGTCGCAGTACTCAGATATAACTTACTTGAGGCTCTTCACAAACAAAGTCCAGAAATACCGAGGGATGGCCTAATTATGCATGCGGGTGACACCCCCCCCCCAACACATGCTGATTTTTAATGTCGGCCTTATAAGGTCTTGGTGTTAAAACCCTAAACCACGCTCCATACTTCCGGCTTGGTCCAAAATTGAAAGATTTGTTGTGGAGAAACTAAAGCTAAGGCTCTGCGATCTTAAAGAAATTAACAGAAAAAATATGTGTAGTATGTTTGTGTATCTCTTGATATATTTGTGTATCTCTTGATATATTTGTGTATCTCTTCATATATTTGTGCTTCATTAACGTTGAAAGGAGTTGCCTGATAAGAATAACTTGCTCTGCTTTTTAATTTTTACATGAAAATCTTAAGCTCAACATGCATTTATACAAAGTTTGAAATATTAGTTTATATTTGTAAATGTTCGATGTTTGAAAATATTGATTAGGCTGACGTGTATTATTATATCGTTCTATGTGTTCTACTAAATTTTAACTTCTAGAGTGACCTGCGTTTTCTCGCGCCAAAGGGATCGAAAGGGGGCCGGACATTTTTTTACAGAATAAGTTATACCCAAAAAGACGGTATTCAATGCTCTGTTATTTACATACAATAGTCTATGGATTATACCTTATGAGCCTCTGTATTGAAGAACGATGTGCGGTTACTTGAGTACAACCGTGGGTTCGAAAGTAGTAGGATTTTAAAAATGTATGCAGAATGTTTATAAATTGTTTTATTATATAAAATGTACAGGTGCTGGCCTCAGCTAGAGCGTATAAGGACACAATTTTATCTTTTTCTGGTCATTATATATTTTACAAAATTGAAAACATGAAACGTTAGTAGTAGTCATGCGTTTATTATTGTATTTACTTACCTTTGTCGCTTGGTAGTGAGTGTTTGGGTGTTGGTTTAAAAAATGTTAATGAGGTTCCTACAGCTTAGCAACACAGATTACGTATGTAATACTGACCTAAGCTAGAAAGCAGAATAATATAAACACAAGAATATGTATTTTTGAATTTACTAATAACCACAGGTCAATCTTATTCCAACATTGGCCACTGACAAAGAGTGTAGGGATTACACTGAAATATTTGCTGCATTCGGCTCAAGTCTTCGTCATTGAGTAGATGGCACAAATTCAGTATAGAAATTCGAATCTCCATAACTGCAGCAGTTTTCATTTAATTATAATGACATGTTCCATTTTAATCTAGAATCTGATACTTGCCTAATTACAAAGAAGCAACTGCCACATTCACCAGATTTTATCTTATATAACGTACTATGCCAAAGAGTGCTGATTAGTGGCTGCCACTATTTCTACATTTTGAAAAGTTTTGTCTAGCCATGTCCTATGCAGATATGACCCACTTTCCTCTAGGAAATGCATATCATGAGTTTGGACTTTAAAAGAGTAACATGTTTCCTTTGAAGGCCTCACTATATATGCTTTAAAACCAGTCATTTCTAGACAGATCATATAATGTTCCAGTTTTTATCAAACTAAGGAGAGCTGAAGGCAATTACAATCATTGTCGCCATAGATAAGTTTTTTATTGTTAGATACAACATATCTATTGCTGCATTTTAAGACATTCTGAGGATAACTTTCCAATAAGAATAAGTGTGGCAAACGAAGGTACTGAAAAACCCAAATAGTTCACAATATAACAGAACCATTGAAAGTGTACCAAAAAAAATCACAGAGCAGCAAACAGGAATTTCTGGACGAACAACATTGTGTGACTTACCTGCGCATAGTTGGTCATTGCAAGACTGTGTTTCTCTGTTTGAACCACCGCACATAGCTCCACCATAGGCGGGTGCAGGATTGTTACAGACTCTAACTCGGTGTTTTTGACCCCCACCACAGGTCATGCTACAAATATTCCAGTGAGACCAATCATTCCATCCACCATTCACTGCAAGTGAGCAAGACGCATGAAATTTTCAGTTCAAAGGAGAAGGAAGGTGGCCAGAAAACATATCTGAAGGTTTGTCGAAAGGTATCATATCATCTAAACAAAGCAGCCGAGTGTCATAAAAATTCGTCGGTCTATAATTGAACAATCTCAATTTAGGTCCTGCGTCATTTTAAGGTTAAAACCGTTACTGACTTAGTGATGTCAACATTTGTACATCATTTATATAGACATAATAGCATATGAGTCGGTTTTGGAACAGAGAGAGATTATGCAATTTTAAAGATGAAAATCAAAATCCTTTGCATGCATAAAAACTGACTTTAGTGATATTTATGGAAATAAAGTACTTAAAAGATTTGGAATCAGTAAATGGAAAAACATTGTGATGATGGCAATGAGAATGTAACAGTGTGAATTTTGCAGATATCTGGGAAATTTTCCGGGGTCATTGTGACACATAACAAAATTTCATTTGAGTTGGCACAGAATTAAATCTGTGGCATGTTTAAAGATTCTGGCTATTTAATACATCCTTATGGACGTGATTGTTTCTTAATGAGCTTCCATCTGTTAACTGTGTCAGGTGAAACGGGTAAAGTTCTGATTTTCTTTATCGAAAATGCCTAGGATTGAAGCGTTGCAGAAACATCGTTTGTGTTCGCTGAAATATTTATCATAAGTTGAACCTTGCAGAAATCAGTTTATTAAGGTAAGGCTGAAAAATGTAAACTTTTCAAACTCTGGAAGGGCGTGTGTTAATAATGGTGGTTAGATAAGAGCAAATTCCGATTGGACAAGTTAGTCGTTTGAGGTGGGTTTCACAGGAGAAGTCTTGTGTTTCATAATTGCCCTACACCGCAAAACTGGTCAGTCTGAGCTTTTGGGTTAGGTGTAAACGGTTTCGTTTCCGGGGTAGTAAGAAGTACTCCCTCGTAATGATTGTGCAAGGGACATGTAGTTGAAAGTCTTGAGAGACACGTAAACAGAGACAATTCTTCTCAAGTTGTAAAGAAAAGCTAATCTCTAGCAGAAGGTGCAGCATTTTAATATTATACATATTTTGTTGATATGATTCTTACGATAATTCTTAGAATTCATATGATTAAATGTCATATGAATCATGCATCCTTAAATTTGTTTATCATAAGGTTTGTATGTTTATGCTCATGAATTGTTTGTTAGTAAGGAATGTAGTTAAGACGAGAAGTGAATTTTGATGGATCTATTTGTGTAAATAAGATGTGAATTCTTTTAACTGTTATGTATATGTAATTTAATTACTTGTTTGTTAGTTTTAATTTTATTTTTATTGTATTCCATTACATGTTATTGTAATGATAATTTTGTGTACTGGATTTGATTGTTTTAGAAATTCAGTTCAGTTCTGTTTGACCCGATAAACAGCCTGTAGTCGAAACATTGTATCTATTTGCTGACCTTGATTCATAACCAGTGTCGGTTTTGAGTAAACAACGTTTTTCCAGAGTAAGAACCATTGATTTTATCTAAGGCCATACTTCAGTACATGATGTTATGCATGTAATATTTCTACGATGTTTTAAAAAGGTGACCACGTGACCCTCATACGGGAATCTGTTTTGCTTTTTAGATAGTCTTATAACTCATTGTATAAGAATAAATAGATAAATTGTGCTTTAAACCTTTGAAACTCAAAGGTGTTTTGTTGTGACCAGTCTGAGCTGAATATTTATTTTTCTTGGAATTAGTAATTCATTTCCCTGGAAATATATATAAGTTTTCCTTACAAAATTCCTGGACAAAGAGATTTATTGAAAATTATTCAGACTTCCAAACTGGAATATTATTTTCTGTGATTCAACAAAGAAATGTTGACACATCAGTACAAAACTGACCATCGAAGACGTCAACGCCTTCCATCTTGAATTTCATCGGGATTTGAACTGTGATTCATTTAGAACTTTTCATTGATAGGACTTATATTTTTTATTCTTGGATTAATTTTGGATTTGATTCGTAATCCGTAAGTCCTTTTTTTTTTCATTTTGACCTTGTTTTTGTAGGGAAATGAATTATTTTGTTATATTTTACAAAGCTTGGTGTCTTCACTCTTTTCTTGTTGCTTTTGTACTAGTCTAGACATGTAACATAACATATGGATCGGCTGTATTAACGTAGAGCAGCGTGATGGGATCTGGCTATTTTTGTCGGCCGCATGTGAGCATGTGTCCGACTTTACTCAAAATAGTAATTAATAGTTCACAGTACACATGATTAGTTGTCATTTAAACTATAGCAAGCTAGGATATCGATCAATTGGTGATAATAACTAGTTGTGCCAGAAAACACCTTAAGTGTCATGTCTTTTGCTAATGTCTATCGAAAGATAGTGTTAAAAAAATACGGTTTGGAATGCAAGGTTATGACCTGAAATCATATTAGCGGTTATGTTTCTATTGTAAAATTTGATACAGTTTCTGATCGTAACGAGAGAGGGGAAGGTATTCTATTCAGGAAGGAAATACCCAGCAGAATATTTAGTCTGCATTTATCTTATATTAGAAAGGAAATGGCTTCTATGTCAGTAACAGTCATAGCTTCTTTAAACACAAGTCATGCATAGTTGGCTCTCTACCCTCAGTTGCCGTAATATTTTTGTCTGTTTGACGTTTTTATTTCCTATGTCATTTTCCATTTGTATTCCAAATTCAACCTTGCGATGGTTTTTCAACCTTTGTGATTTTCTTTTAATGAAGATTTAGGAACTTTCCATTTTTATCTTCAGTTTTACTTTCAAGAGCGTGTTCGCTTCGATATCTGTAGATAAATTATAAATTTTTAAATTAATTATTCACGTTACCTTCAAGTTATGCTCATGCTACAAACATTCTAAATCTTTTGTTTTAGTTATTAACTTTCTAACTTTGTTACGTCCTCTGAATCTAGAACCTGAGACTTGCTTTCTTTGGGCAATTTTGTTTTGCAATTAATGCACCTCAAGTACACATTTAATGCCGAAAATGGTCGCCTAACTTTATCTAATACTGTTTGCTGTTGAACAGTCTTCATCAACTCTGTAATGCATTTAAGTTATAATTCGGAATAAATTTACTCACCAAAGATGTTACTCTTAGCATATTTGCATCTGACAATGACCTTGATAATTTAGCTTACACAAATTTCATATGATTTAATTGTTCATTTTTGAATTCCTTTCATCCAACTACCTATCGGTTAAGTGTTTATCAGTCAATTGGTCCCAGAAGTTTATTATTGATGGTTGAGGAAACTCGTCCCGAACCTCATACTTATCGTATTTCTAGTCCTTTACTATCTTCTTAAAAATCTAAAGCCCATACATTTACAGTTTAACAAATATTTCTCGACGAATGGAAAGAAGATATCATACATAATTTTAAGTTAGGTAAAGAAGAGTACATGTTAAATAAACTTAATTTTAAAATTATAAATAAAATATTGCATTTGGAAAATCAAATTATTCAAATAATATTCATATTTCTTGACTGGAAGATCTAGTCAGATCTATGTTTCCATTTGTTCGATGAATGCTAAATCATATAGTTAGGGTATTTAATTTTCAGACTGCTTTATTTTTATTTGTAAATATATATTCTATATCTCGATCTAGCCACCAGTACTGCCAAGTTAAATTTGTTTGTAAACATTCTCACATGACACGTTGACTGAAACATAACTATCAAATTTAAATTGACGTTTTTGAAAGGTTTTGGTCGCGTATGTAACAATATACGATTTTTTGCTATATATTTTATCTTGTTAAACACATTTGCTTTTCTTTTATCAACTAGTGCATTAAAGTCTGCTGCAGGACATGGGTACGTTGCATTAGTTATTTGTTTTCTAAATCTGAATTCTTGGACTAATCCATTCTTTTCTTTGTTTGGATTATCTACATAGCTAATACGATTCGTATAATATTAAATAATGAAATTAGGGATGGTAATATGTTTTCGACATTTTTACGTTTGGGCCTAGAACAGTGGCTCAAGCAGCCTGCGGCTTAGGGCCACTATTAGTAGGTTAGCACAAAAGTTAGATAATGCGAAAATGTTCCAAATTCTAATTGTCTTTTGAACAATTCTTTAATACAGTACTTACAGAAAAGCTATTCCAAAATGGATGAAAACGGCGAGCAAAAAGAAATAAATGAAAGACAAAATAACAAAGAAAGACAAAAATAACAACAGCAGAAAAGCATTATTAAAAATGTCCCCAAAGATTACAATGTAGGCCTAGGTCTCTAGAATGTAGGGTAAAAAGTGTGTTAATGACCGATAGAGAATTCACTACTCCAAACAATTAATCAAGTTATTAAGGCACTGAAGAAGGATGAAAAATCTGTAACTTTTTTAAGCAGTTGTTCTTTTCAACACAATTTATCCTTTCTTTAAATAGAATGACATACAAATTTTAACTAATGGCCTTATACTGTGTCCACTTAGTAATATTACTTACAAAGGTAAAATTTATTATAGTTGGAATATGTCAATGGATTTAGCAAATAGACATAAGGTACATAGAATTTTATATTTGCATGTGTGGGACTGGTAAATATGCACATGTTCACGAACGTACACTAGTCAAGTATAGTAGACTGGTTATATATTTCTATGAAATCTCAATGTAGATGATGATGGTGATGATGATGATATAAAAAGAAGAATGTAAGAACAATAAAAGAAAGAATGAACGAAGACAACAAGGAAGAAAGACATAAAGAAAGAATGCATAGATTATAATAATCATAATAGAGACGAATATACGTAAGACCTGATTTACAAGAAAAATTCCAGTTTCAAGTATCATGCACAACTATACACAGAAATGTGGTAACCGAATGTACCTGTTGCTATTGTTGTGGTTCCTTGTGTTGTTGTTGTAGATGTCATGGAAAGATGAGTCAACGAAGTACAATTGTCTGAGTTACAGAGATTTCTGGTGCAGCATTTGTTACATAATACCGCCCTTTCTAATCT
>JAECUM010050970.1:0-30855 GCA_016617855.1 Megalonaias nervosa | reverse complement strand
TAGCTGTTTGCTCACCTCTGCCTCTCTCCTATGGACTCTGAATGTGGCAGTGGAATAGCTCCTCCATGAAGACTTCACATGAGGCTTGTCTAGTTTCTGCTGCAAGCAAACAAGAGACTTCTCAGGGATCCTCATTAAGATCAGATTTCGTTGGGATCTATTTTTCTGGCTTGATCGATACATGCCCAGAACCTCAGCCTTTTGCATATATCAGATTCAGATTGGGGTGCTCACCTAGAGCCATCGAGGGTAGTCCTTCAGTACCTGTAGTCCCAGCATAAATCTTCTCCATATCAACAGCCTTTAAATACAGGCCATTTTATGTCACATAAGGGCTGTGTCAACTTCACAAGACACAGCTGTGTTATGGTCGTTATGGACAACATGTCAGTCATGGCATACCTCAAATATCAAAGGCACTTCTGCCCTGCTGTCATTACTTAGATGTATGGAACTTCCTCAGATGGACAGCTTTAGAGGGGAGTCCACCACATTTCAAGGAAGAGAAATATCCTAAGAGGGAGTCTCATCAGGTAGGAATGTGTAGTCCTCAGAATGGTCTCTGCACCAGTCAGTATCAGATAGTCTCCTTCAGCTCTTGGAGGTGGGGGTGTCAGCGTACTGCATGCATGTTTGATTACATCGTTACCAATTTTGCAAAACTTTACAGTCATTAAACTAAACTGAACTGTTTACAAATGTAAACATTGAGGCCACACCAGTAAAGTGACATTACCTATGATACAGCATTGAAAACTTTTTGAAGCAGTCATCTGTTGTGAATATAATATGTTGATATTGCTTGTGAAATATAACATTCATGAAATTTGTACTATCAGATATTGAAATTCTTCTTATAATTGGACTTTGAATTCACCTAGACTTGTATACTGTAATAAGCTCTTGTATTCCCACAAACTGGTACTATTCTTCTGCCTTGAAATATGCAGACATTAATATCATACATGTTTTACGAATGTGTGTCTAGACAGCTGACTTAAGAAATGGACCTGTCATTACTGAAATTTTACAGAAACTTCTTGTTTGAAGATAAGATATCTGGGAATACAGTAGCAGGACATAAACCAACTGAAAAATACTGAAGGATATTTTGTACATTATGCATGAAACAGATATACAGAATTTGCTACGGCAAATATATGTCACTATTTTATTGAGCACTGTAGCTACAGACCTGCCAACCATCACAATTTTGCCATAAGTCTTACAAAAATTACCCTTAAAATATGGACTTATGGCATACAAGCAAAAACTACGAAAAAATTATCATTGCCGAAAAATCCGGATAATTGGTTCATCCGTGTTTGATTTGGACCCGGGTTTCATATTAGAATGAGTGAAATTAGTCAGGGAACCACACTAACTTTACAGCGGCACTCCAGATGCTTTAAACTGCACCTTTTTCTTCATGTGAAGCATCTGCATGATCAAACTGTTGATCACAGAATTTTTTAAAAAAAGGCGTCCAGAAAGCGATGCATGTTTAAGACGAAAGGGAAAATAAGCTTCTAGAAAAGTGTATAACTGTTAATAATCAACACCGAAGAATAATAAGGAGAATTCAGATTCTTGTGAATAAAAGCTGGAAAGGATACAATTACGTTTATTGGACATCACGTGCCAATTTGAGTGTCTCGTGGCAGGAGATATGATTGCCATCGTCATGTGAAATGGGAAAAGAATTTCCAAGAATTACGTCAAGTTGAGAGATAACAACAAGCCATTGAGTTGCATAGGGTTTGGAACTAAAGTTTTTGCTACTGTACTAGTGGTAAATAAAGTCTACGCATACTTTACCATCTTTTCAGTTGAACATGATGCTTATCATGCTGCTTCAAACTTTTAATTACATTTTCCAGCTTTACAATAGCAGTTATTGATATTTTGTTACACCTTACTGAAAACTGGTCAATCTTATGGAAAAAAATCAGCTGCCTTACTGAGGCGGACTCGTCAGGGTTGGCAGGTATGTAGCTATGTCTGCTATGAAGTTAGAATACATAAAGCTAGTCATGGAACCATTAGTCTACCGCCAGGCTGGAAAAGATGAATATAATTTGCTAAGTTAAGTATACATCACCAGTTTGTATGAACAGTGTAGCTGTGTATGGTACATACAGCTGTTCATGGGATCATTAGTCTACCACCAGGCTGTAATTACATCACCCATGCTTATTTTTGTATTTGGTATGTAATATAAAAATTATCATGCAATGCTTTTGAAGTAAGACAATACTTTTTGGATTTGAGGTTTTCTTATTTGCATGGTATTTTAGAAGTTTTCACTCATAGAAGTATACACATATCTAGACAAATAGCATAGGGTTATGAGTTCACTGCAGTATCTATAAAGATGAAAAGCAGTGATCTAAACAACTTGATAGATTCATATACATAAAGAAGACATGGTAAACATGCCAAAATACATGTTATGCATCAAAAACACATTTTGACAATCTACCTATGTCAGAAATATGTTATTCAGAAATAAGGTCACATAACTTGTGAAATGATATTTTATTAATAATAATTTTGAAACTCAAGTCTCCATGCCAAAGAAAGACGGAATAAGTCGCATGTCAAAATCTGTTTGCTATGCAATAAAAATCAAGGTATGTTATCTGAAACTCTTTACTCAAGAATGGAACAAGAAATTAATTGATACATTCAGAAAATAATTCACCATCTTGTGCAGGGGTCAAGCTGGACTTAAATTTTGAGAAGTGACTTCTCCTTTTGGACAGAGTGGGGAGAAGTGAGAGTTGAACAGGGAGAAGTAGATGCAAAGCAAGAAACACCATATATATATATAAAGTCAATACATGAATGAAGTAGACCCTTTCCAGCTGAATCAACAAAACCAAGAACACATAATGGCACCATGCCTAACATGTGAGAGCATCTGTTTTTGGAAATAGTGATTTTCTTAATATAACCACTAAGATTTAATATAACCACTAACTTTCCAGCTTTGTTACAACAATCCACTGATAGGATTACAGATTTTTGTGAACTTGTAATAATGTCATACACGAGTTAAATAATATGCCTTGCTGCTTTTCTTACATTTTCACAAAAATAGTGATGTCAGAAAAGCAACCTTTATCTTAACACATTAACCCCAGGAGGTTTTTGGCATTTTTGCCTGAAATGCGAGTAGGAAACACATTTTAGGGGCTATTTCTGAATACATCCTAATACATCGACCTCCAAGAGAATTTCGGTTAACCTAATGCCAAGATGTGTTAGAAACATAGTTTTTCATTGGCTATTTCGCCCGCGCATGAGCAGAAGGGTAAAAGTTGGAGTTCTTGGGGTTTTTTTTGGTTTTTTTGCTTAACAGATCCATCATTGTCGTATCAAGACCACTCTTTATTCCAAATGTCCATCTTATCCTACTTTTTGCAAAGGTTTGCCTGTCAGTGTACAGTTCAGACCAGTCTGTCTTAGATCTGAGGCCAGAAAGTCTATAATCCGGACACAAAATCGGATTCCAACCTCAGGCGAATTTTGGGTAGAAAAAACTTGGGTCCAAAACATTACCTTTTCCCCTCTGTATTTTGTGTTGCAACTAGAACATCCAGATTATTTGGTATCATTTGAAAGGTACATCTATCTACCTTTCTATAATACCACCCACTTTAATGTATCATACATGACCTTGATGCTACAGAGCTCGGAAGTAGGCTACTACCTCCTGCCATGTAAACGTGGCACCAGGGGTTAATGTGTTAAAAAGGATTTTGGAAGTTTTTTACAAATTGTCAAGAAATGGCTAAATTTGTAATTTATGTGCAATGTTGATGCACAAGTGATTAAATACACAAGGAATATTCAAATTTGGTGACATCATCAAAATGCACCCATTAACACATTAACCCCTGGAGGTTTTTGGCGTTTTTGCCTGAAATGTGAGTAGGAAACACATTTGGGGGGCTATTTCTGAATACATCCTAATACATCGACCTTCAAGAGATTTTTGATTAACCTAATGCCTAGATGTGTTAGAAACAGTTTTTTTTCTTTTTTTTGCTTAATTTTCATATCAAGACCAATCTTTATTCCAAATGCCCATCTTATCCTACTTTTTGCAAAGGTTTGCCTGTCTTTGTGCAGTTCAGACCAGTCTGTCTTAGATCTGAGGCCAGAAAGTCGAAAATCTGGACACAAAATCAGATTCCAACCTTGGGCGAATTTTGGGTGGAAAAAACTTGGGTCCAAAAAATTACCTTTTTCCCTCAGTATTTTGTAGTGCAACTAGAACATCCAGATTATTTGGTATCATTTGAAAGCTACATCTGTCTACCTTTCTATAATACCACCCACTTTAGTGTATCATACATGATCTTGACACTACAGAGCTCGGAAGTAGGCTACTACCTCCTCCCGCATAAAAGTGGCGCCAGGGGTTAATGTGTTAAATGTTACGGTGCTTTTCAAATTCCACAACATTGCATTATTCCATTCATTTCTGACATACATAAGTTAATTTTTAGGCTGTCTTCTATTCAGACTTTGCTTTCTATGAATTGTATATATACCTTAATCTGTTCACCCGATTATTTACGAAAACAGACAGTGCAATGAGGTGTTATTTCCTCAAAACAGCGATGTCTGCCATTACAGGTTCACTTATGGTTTCAAAAATGATTTTATAAAGAAAATGATGCAAACACTGCATTAAAATAATCTTTCTAAAATTTAAATTAAAAAGTGCTCTTCACCATTTCTGTTCTTACATCACAAGTTAATATTTACATAATATTGATGTTTAAGTTTTGAAACAGAAGTTGATATGTTTTCATCATTAAATAGTATGCCCAACCTGCAGAAATTGGGCATTGATAACTTGCTCAGGAAAAAATTAATGGTAAGTCAGCTATTAAAACACATGCCTGTGAATGTGTAGAAGTTTGTTTGTCTGCATAATTGCTATCAATACATTTTGCCTTGGGCCATATGACAACACTGTCAGAACTAGCCTAAATAACTGGCTACAGTGAGGGAGCATCTCAAAAGTTATGAGCTACTGTCATTCAGAGCACACAGTCCTTAACCACAGGGGTCTACCAGTAGAGGCACAAACATCAGGGTGGATCTCAAGGAACCATCAGGGTCTCTTGTGTTTAAATGTAATTTAGGTTGAAAATAGACACACTTCACTTAAGTGCATGCCATATAGTTCATCTTCCAGAATGTAAAAAATGACAGCCAAGAAATTTTACTGTATAACAAATTATATGTCAGTGTGAAATAAATCTACAAGTTACATAGTCATGAAAACACTCAACAAACCAACAATCAAGCAGTAAAAGTAAGATTAGAATCATCTCAGAAAAGCTGTATTATTTTGCACATGTGTAACAATAAAGAGTAATACTGACATTCTTAGATTAATTACTAATTAATCAGTTGCTGACATTATATGTCCTTTCCAATATTAACCAATTACTATCATCATATGTCATCTGCAGTGTGGACCGTACAGAAAGTGGACACATTCTTGGCCATGCTGACAACAGGACACAGATTGGTCCAGAGAGAAGTCTTACTCCTATGTACTGTGGCATCATTCGTCTCCTGACCCACCTCACCATGATGCTTGGAGCCAACATTGATTCAATGGTCAGTTTTCTCAACAATATCATCTCTTGGCTTGGATTAATATTACGAGTCTATGCTCTTAAACTAAGTAACAGAAAAGAGTGAAAGACAGACAAACGTTGTAAAATTTAACATATAATTTATTTTCCTAGAATACAAAGTGAAAATGAGAAAAAACAACTTACGGTATGGTAAATTAAATCCCAGAATAATCCAAAAATTACAGACACAAGTCCTAATAATATAAAGTCCTGAATAAAACTCAGAACAAGTCCCGAAGAGATCCAAAACTGACAGCGATGACATATCTGTAATAGCTTATGGAGTGCTGATGTGTCAACAGTCTTTTGTTGAATCACAGAAATATAATTCCAGGTTTGAATTCAGTATAAATTCCAGTGAATGTCTCTATCCAAGAATTTTATCAGAGCCCCTTTGTATTTCCAGAGGAAATAATCACTTGAATTCAATAATTTGAACAAAAAAGAATCCAGCACAAAACTCCTGGTCGCAACATATAATACAACTTAAAAAGTGCTGGATGTTAAAGCATGAATGACCAAGTCCTCACAATCACAAGATTATATAGTTCTCTACTTGACCTCAGGTCACAATTAGCATTTTCTAAAAATGAAACATTACCTAATGGAAAAAACCTTCTAGACTGATCTAATGTTTACAACACAATAAACTAGATCATGTAAAATTCACTTAGGAAACTCCAAAACTTTGACCCAAATAAACATATTTACCTCTTCTATTAATAATGAACTGGATATTAAGCCCATAAACACAGAGAATAATTTAGTTATGAACTAGTTGTTGACATAAAATGAAATAAAATTTTTTTTTGAAAAGTCAATCAGGTCAAGCAGAAATGAACTCAGTTGTGGACAAGGTCAAGTCCAGCATACAATGTTATATTACAATAGCATTTAATGAAATAAAATTTTTTTTTTTTTAAACTAATGAATAATCAATTAAATATACATAACACTAAAGAGATTGGGTTAATTTAGCATCAGTTTGTAAAAAAATTCTGAATTGTTTGTCTTGTTTGTTTGATATCGGACATGTGTAATCAATAACCCATGTGTCAACACATGCTAGACTGGTGCCTTTGAGTATTTCCCTAGTCTCAGAATATAGACATTACTCCACCCTAAAACCATACATGCACAAAACAGTACATGCGAAAATATTGACTCTAATATCGTTCTCTGCCATCATGATAAGGATCACAACTTAGAAACAATATGCCTACCCATAATCATATACAACTCATGCATATTTTGGGAACCCCACTCAATTTAGTGGGAACCTAATCCCCTCCACTTTTGCTCTGCAATAGCACACCATGATAGAGTGACAAAATACCCACCAATCACTACTGCACCTCAGCCAGCACAATGATGGCCTCTCCATTATGGAGAGGCTGGTTAACTTTACTGATTGACATTTGAGCAGCCAGTGAATGAAGACCAGCCATGGAAAGACCTAGATGTCATGAATGATTTACAATCAGCTACCATTTGATTACAGCAATCAGTGATCTTAATATTTGGATCATATATATCGACAGTAAAAATAATTTCAAAAGTCTTATATATTCAGTGTATTTAGAAAATGGGGAGTAACTTATTTTGCAATAGATTAAAACTTTTACTTTATTCAAAGAAGTCGGAACAAACTTGCACACTAACATGGCAAAAGGCACACCTTTTTGAGCTTCTCTTGAACAGTGTAAATTTATCCTACTGTTTCAGCGTGAAAAGTAATCCTCTGAGGTATGGACATTACATTCCAAATGACAGCCACTTCTTTTTAAAGGAAACAAGCAGCAAAACAGACATTTACACTTAAATGCAAACCATGTGTTTAGACCTCAATGAACCAATCATGAGGCTCAATATATATATATATATATGTACACAACTATGACCTAGTTCAATTCTGACTACACATGTACTGTAAGGGACTGGTTAATTTATAGGACTAAATTGTTCTTTCCAAGTAGGGTATTTCTTATTCTATTATTCATCTCAAGATAAATTTGTTTCAACTAAAACTAGGAATGGCATAGTGTCCTTTTTATACTACAAATCAGAACAAGATGATAGTTTTCAAGCATTTACCACCGCCACCCCTTAGATGCGTAAATGGTTTCTCCTTAATAAAGACTTGGCTTCAGTGGATGTTCAGCTGAAATCAAGGCAGTGATAATTGTAAACACTGTTATAAAATGTTAGCATCAGAAGATGATGTAAATTTCAGCTTGGTGAAAGTCGCGTTTATAACACACAAAGCTATCAGACTTGGCGCATTGTATACAACTGCTTAAATTATGGTCTCTTCATTAACAGTGGAAGTTTGGTAATTTTTCTGAATTCAGAGATTTTCATTTCCAACAAATGTATAGCATTCTATAAATATATTGTAATAAATCTAGGATATGTGCCATTTATATTTACAGCTCCATTTTGAGCTTTGTTAGATTTTAGTGTTGTTTGATTTTGGGAAGTCAACATTTGGGAAATATTTCTCAGCCCGAGTAATTAGCCAATTCCTAGGAACAAATGTTATAGTGTATGATGTTCATGAGATTGTACGATGACATGTATTAGTTTCATAATGGAGATCGGGTCAGAACCAGATAAATGGGCAAGGAGCCAAGTAGTCCCTATCTTAATTTAAAGGTGTTGATTGATTGTGCTTTTCAGTGTGAAATATTTGTGATGGAGACTAATATTTTGTGCCATGGAATAAATGAGAACAGGTTGTTCCTCATTCATGAGATTGTTTGATGGCATGGATTAGTTTCATGAGATTGTAAGATGGCATGGATTAGTTTCAGAATGGAGACCAGGTCAAACCCAGAATTCTAGTTATTGACATCTCTGATCCAAGTTAGTCCATTGCTTTGACACCTTACATGAAACCAATATGTGCTACTAGAATAGTTCTGTGTAGCAGTTAGATGTTAATCTGGTAGTGTGGGAACCTTATATCTTTAGAAGAAAAGATAGCACAATAACCATAATTCTGTCTTACTACACACACATATTACAAGTGTTATTCAAGTCCAACATAGTAAAATAAACAGCTAAAATGAAGCATTTTATACTACCTGCATACTGCAGTAATATGTATTGTGCCTGTGAGATCTCACTGTAAGAGGAAAAAAATTTTTTGCACATCTCAATGACGTGCTCTTTAGTTTCTCACTATGATATACTAATTTATACACAACAAAAACACAGATCCAGTTAAGTTTTTATTTATAATTGTAATGTTTGCCTTGGGGGACTGTCTGCTGCTACCGATGAAACTGTTTTGGTTCATTCTGTCAGTGAGTGATTCAGCGGCTACTGAATGGCACAACATGGTTGTACAGAGGTCACAGCTGGTCTGTGAAACTCCCTGACAGAATGTTATGGATAACCCATGAGTAAAGTTTCTTCAGCAGAAACTGAAGGAGCCCAGTGAAGACTGGGCTGTCCAACGAAGGTTGGGATGATAGCGGCAACTGTGTGGACTTCACTCAATGGGTTTAGTTTGAATACGCCATATATTGCTGACATTAGATTCTTGGGTGAATAAACAGAATTTGAATAAAGTGAATGCCCCTGGCGAATAAACGCTATTTGAATGAAGTGAATACCCTAAGGGGACTGCTTTATTTAGGGTAAGCATCATGCGGCAGCACAGACACTCCTGTGTCCATTGAACACTGTAGGCGTTGAGGCGGGGAAGGCGGTGGGTTTTTGACAGAATTATGCGTGCTCTCGCTCTCAGCTCCAAACTAAGAATAATTGAACAAAGACGCTGCACATGACAGCTGGGACTGTTTTGATTGGCTGGGACATGATGTATTAATATCTCACGCATATTAATGCGGACTATTTGCAGGAATGGTAATGAATGGGTCACCTATTGCTGTGTATAAACTATGCTTAAGCAAGCACTTAAGCAACAAAATATTTACCTTGTGATAATCTTTAAAAAAGTGTAATGCAAGTGTTTTCTGATAAAATAAACCAACAAACTTAATGTACAAAACTACATTTCTTTTAAAATCTTAATGCAACAAAATGTGGTACATTATTTCCTTTGATTTCTCCCAAAGTTTTATTTATTTAGGTTTCAATATATACAATGACATGGCTACTATTGTACAAAATGGATTTTGCCACTGCATTTTATTTTCTAGAAGATGGCTTAAGTTCTATTGATCCAAATGGTTTAAGTTCTATTGAACCAAATTCAGTATCTTTTAGAACTTGTTTCCTTAGCACAAGAAATCCCCTAATAATTTAGTGATCAGTATCTCGAAGTTTAAGTTCACTAGTTACAATTTTGCCTTAACATTTAAATTTTGGATGGTAACTTTTAGTAAAAAAGAATTCATTGTAGCTTGGTACATGTATACACATTTTGCACACATTTACCATCTTTACTTTGTATCTTTTATTATGTATCACATGTTTATGTTTATTTGGAAGGGTTTGTCTTCATAAAGTTTATTTAGCTCTACTGGTAATACACCAGAAGAGCTTATGGAATGACCTGTTGATTTTACATCCTTCATTTGCACAAGTTTGTTATTAATATACCTCCTCATCTGCCTACTTGGAGGATTATGCCATGAAACTTTACACACATAAATTTATCCCAAGGATTAGTTGGAATTAAATGAAATAGTGCATTTCATACATCTAATGTGGCCACCCACAGCAACCATGATGAAAATCTTGTTATTGCTAAATCATTCAAAAGTATGGTCATATTGATATGGGATTTTTGCTAGAAGATTACTTGTGATGTCTTGTTGGTCCTAATGGCAAATATGGCAGCCATCTAAAAAACTGCTTCTTCTACATGGAAAGTCATATTGACATACTGGAGTTTATCACTATCTAGCCTTGTTCGTTTTTGTTGCACTGTAACTAGTAGGGCTTTTGTTTTTTCTCTATTTATGATGATACTGTTTTCCTTGCACCATACTTTAAGTCTGTTTAGAGGATCTTGTCAGTTATTTTCAAGTACCATTTTGGTTTTACCCATCTCAGATAGTGTAGTATCATCTGCATAGAGATCAGTGGAAGAAATTGAAGTTCCAATCTTAAGAGGAAAATCATTCATAAATAGAATGAATAACAGAGGTCTGAGGATAGAGCCCTGTGGTACTCCACAGTTATTATTTTACTTTGAGAAAATTGACTACTGAAAGATACTTTTTGCACTCTATCGGTTAAGTAAGAAGTAAACCAGTTCAGAGAGTTTTCATTGCGTTGATAGATGTTTAGTTTTTCAAGCAAAATTTCATGGTCTACAAGATCAAAAGCTTTATGAAAATCAACCATAATAGTGCCTACCATTTCTCCTTGATCTAATGCTTTCAGCCATTTATCAATCAAAGATATAAGTGCAGTTTCACAGGAGTGATTCTGTCGAAAGCCAGACTGATTATCATGAATAAGATCATAAAGCTCAACAGTTGTGTTTCTGGGAGGAGGCAGGGAAGATAATTAAAGTGAGCATGAATGCATTATAATTGTGTCCTGAGGCTTGCTAAATAAGACTTTTTACAAATCAAAAGCTCATAGACAATTGAAAGAAAATTTCCAGTGTGTTTTTAACAGTTTTTAAATCACATACTATTACTAGGTTTTGACAATACATGAATGATTTAAATGAACTTTATTATTCATGGGTACTAATGGCAAGAGTTAATCATGGACAGATCATCTTATTAATTCATTGTGGGATACATACAAAATGTCTGACTACAGTAATTTTTGATTGTATATATCAGATGCATCATTCCTGTCTCACTTAAGTGGACCCCAAGGTGTGTGCATGCATGCATGCATGTGTGTATGTATTTGTGTGTGTGTATGTGTTGAGAGGATAGGTATTGTGTAGTATACAGATTTTGAGAGTGCTGAACCATAGGGTACTTTCCATTGGAGTTGTAACATCATCACTGGATGACTTTTGTTTACATGGGTATCAGTTTTTGTGGTACATGTATTTGCGAAAAAAGAGATTTTTATCATTGCTTTATTTATGGATTTAGGAAGAAGCCCTGTTATTTCCACATGAGCCCCAATTCATTCGGCCTTTAAATTAATAGCAACCACAAAATCCAGACAACAATGACAGTCCAGGAAAGCAGTGAATACACAAACATTTAATCAAAAATGTTAGCAATAGCATGTATTTGACCAAGAAGTTTGTATTTTTATTTTGAATTCCATTTCTGCACATTTTTTAAGTTTTATTGGCTGGAAACAATTTCATTTATTGGACTTTCTGTTAAAAATTCTTGATCATTTTCAGTTTTTCATATTTCCATAAAAAGCTGAGTTATGGCTGTTTTACAGCTTAAGAGTTTGTCATAACATTGCAGTTTTCCTTTGTGTATGGGAGCTGCCATGGCTCAGTGGTTAGCGTGCGGACTCTTGATTGAAAGGGTGTGGGTTTGAATCCTACCATCAGACCAGCCTGAGTCAGCTACAGTGGTATATCCTTGGACATGGAACTTTACTCCAGTTGCACTAAATAAACTGCTTGGAGTTGGTGTTCCATAAAGCACTAAACTTCGGAAAGAAAATTTTATATCAGGTCTTAAATAAAAATAGCGTCCAGATTGATTTCAACTTCTGTCAGAATTTGACAGTAATGTCACTTTTGTGCAAAGAATGTGAGGTTTTACCTTTAATTTTGTTTCAATTACATATTTATTGGGGTCTCTGGGCACAACCATTTGTTACTTCTATGATAATTAATACTAACTTTATATATATATGGCTCCTAAATGATTAACATTATAATGTTGCCCTTTCTTTCCAGGCTGTGAGTCAATTTATTCATCCAACCATTACTGATGACATGGTGTCCCCATTTCTCTGGGAACATGTGGAGCATGATCTTGATGATCTTCACAGAACCCTCAGCAAAAGTTTGGATGATGTCCTCATGTTGATGCACTGTATTTTGTCTGTCATGATGGAGAAACATGCTGAGAGTAAGCTGGTGAACTATAACTATATATGAGAATACTTTATATATGCAGTGGCACTAGCTGTACATTTTTTGTTATACACCTGCCATCTTGACAGTGTGTATTAAGCTATAATGCTCTCTCTTCATGGGTCTGTCTATTAACTTTTCCATTTCTACATGTTAAATTTGTGGATAGCTTTTACTTGGGATAAGGAATAGCCCAGACAATTTCAGGGTCATAAATTCAACAGTCAAGGTCACTGTGATTAAAAGAAGAAACATGGTTTACACACAATAAATTAGTTTTACATCACACACCTTTACCAAACCTTATGGATGGCTTGTATCTTAGAATAATAAAGAAATTTATCAGGGGCAAAAGATGAAGGTCAAGGTGATTGAATTGTACGTATGTATGTAGTAGTATTTTACAGTGTCTCAGGACAATAGTGGCTATATCTTTCCAGCTAAAGGTAAAGTTGGAAAATCATAAAAATGGGTTGCACAAATGTTTAGAAAGATAAACCCTTCCAAATGAATGCAGGCATGAAATACAAGATGAAGTATAACACATAAAGATGTTAAATATCTGTTAAGTGTATATAAAACAAATGATTAAGATAATAAATATTAAATCCTAAAACATTTTTTGTATAACTCATTTTTTCAAGTGGTACATTATGAAACAGTTTCTTCATGCAGTACTTCTGCTTCGTAAGGTGACACACTCCCTTTAACTGAAAGAAAAAATATTGTTTCTGTGCTATAACAGTAATTCCACATCAGAGACACTGACTAAACTTTGTGGATAGCTGGCATCTTGGGGTAATAAAGAAACCGTTTAATTTGGGGGTCAGAAGGTCAAAGGACACTGACTCAGAGAAGAAAAATGGTTATTTGCAAAACATTAGCTCATTCTACATCACAAACCTGGACCAGACTTTTTGAATAGGCTGTACTTGGAGAAAGGAAGAACCCTATTGATTTCAGGGTAAAATGATACAGTCACATTGAATGAGATGAAATGGTTTCAACACAGTAATACTGGAACTGTATCAGACACCAAAAGTTTGTGGATATATTGCATCTTGCAAAAGAATTTGATTTCATGTCAAAAGGTTTAAGGTCACTCTGAATGAAAGAAAATATAACATTAGTTCCACAACGCAAAGTACCAAACTTTGATGACAGCTTGCACTTGGGTAAAGTAGAAGCCTACCATAAAAAAAATCACAATCAAGTCCACTGAAAGAAGAAAAATGTTTTTCACACAATGACCTTAGTATTTCATTACATACCTCAACCAAAACTTTGTGGATGGCTTACATTTGGGGTAAGGAAAAATTTACAAGTTTGGGGATCAAAAAGTTGAGGTCCCTGTAACCGAAAGAAACTAGATGGTTTCTGCACAATAACATCAACTCTGCAACACAAAGCAAGACCAAATATTGTGGATAGCTTGCACATGGGGTAAGAAAGAAGTAAGTTTATGGTTCACAAGATCTGAGGTTAAAGTTATAGTGACTGAAAGTAGATTAGTTGGTTTATTACTATAATTTTAGTTCAGGACCATGTGCCTTAACCAAAGTCAGAGGAGGACTTGCAATTAAGTTCTGTTCATTTTGTGATCAGAAGGTCAGGGACATTGAGAATCAAAAGAAATGGGTTTGCAGAAGACTATTTTTCTAGTGCAAGTTACTTGACCAAACTTTAAGGATGACTTGCACTTAAAGTAAAACAGAAACCAACAGATTCTGCATCTGGATGACAGATTTTACTATCATGGCAAGTCTGATAAGATAACATTTCCTGCATAATAAATTCATTTCAGGACCTGCCTCCTTGATCAGAGGTCAAGGCCATTGGTTAGTAGTTTCCAGACTCTTCCATATCATATTCATACCTGCTAACTCTTGCAATTTGACTGTAAATCTTACTGAAATTATCCTTAGGTTACACTCATAAAATAATTGCAAAAATTACACCGATATGAACATGGTGGTCAAATCTTGATACTGGCTTGTCCATGTTTGATCCAGATATGGGTTTCATCAATTCAATGGAATTGGTCATGGTATGAGACCAATTTTACAGGAGTACCTCAGACACTTTAAATTGCTCATATTTTTCATGCAAAACATCTGCATGTTAAAGCTGTTGCTCATACAGTTTTGCAAAAATGGCTTCCAGCAAGCAAAAACATGTTCAAGGCAAAAGGGACAATAAGCCTTTTAAAAAGTTTAAACAGTTGGCACAGAATTATAAAAAGGAATATTCAGAGTCTGGGGAAAATATCAGGAAAAGTATCAGTTTACATTTATTGAACATCACATGTTGATTTAAGTATGTCTCATATGTGGAGAGATAACTAACATCACCACAAGTAAATGAAAGAGGAATCTACAAAATAATAAGTATTACATCAAGTTGAGATATAGCAAGAAGCACTTGAGCTCCAGGGGCCCCGAGTGGCCGAGTGGTCTAAAGCGCTCTCCGTTACGGATCACTACCATCTCACCTCTGTCTGCGTGGGTTCGAGTCTAAGATTCAGCGAATTTGGATATGTGAGAAAGCTTGCCAGTAGCTTCTCATGGGTCGGTGGTTCTTTCCGCGGATTTCCCGGTTTCTTCCTCCACCATTAATACTGGCCGCCATGTATAGCCTATCGTGTGCTGAAAAATGGCGTTAAGCCACACAACAACAACAACAACTTGAGCTCCATAGGGTGTGGAACTGTAGTTTATCAAACTGTACAGGAGGTATAATTAAACTCGTGTGATTTTTTGAAACTACACACATCAGTGTAGGGGTGGAGGGGATTAAGAAAAAACACACCACCATCTCTCCATGTGTCCTCACAGAGTTGCAGTGGCAACTGTAGGAGAATAGCTCTGCACACTACACTTTCTAGTGGAGTTGCACCACCATGGAGTGGATGTGGTCTCAATATTATGGACATGTTTAGTGTTTGTGACCCAAGCATGCATGCTCTAAAGAAGTACAGATTGAGAGAGAGAGAGGCATGAAGTTATCTACATTATTTTTGGGGGAAGCAATTCACTTACTTTTTTATAGTGAAACAAACATAACAATTCAGTTAACTGTAAACATTTCTTAGCTCTATTGAAGATAATGCATGATGCATAATGCCAAATCAAATTTTAGATAACATTAACATGATGACAGTGCCTCTAAAACTGTATTAATACTGCATTTTGCACAATGAATCAAAGTTTTTTGTTTACTACTACACTATCAGAATCTACACATTCATGTCTTTATTTCTGTTGCAGTTCACACGGTATACTTTTTTTAATGATCATATGAAAGTCAGTGATATACTCCATGCAGTGAACAGAACAATAATTATGAACAAATAAATATCAAAATCACATTCATACCTGACTGAAGTGAAACAAAATCTCACAAGCTCTGATGGCTAACCCATGCATGAGTTCTCATTAATATAATGTATGATTTCTTTTGACATCCAATCACAGCATTATAGAATAGTAATTGATACCTGGGAAATTATAGTTCTGATGGTTGCTACATCAACATGCAAAAGCAAAAATTGTTGCTTAAGAAAAGCTTTATTAAGATTTTATACCTTTATTTTAATTTATACTATTTTGTATGAATTATCATAGTAGTGTTGGGGGGGGATTACAAATAGTTGCAAAAAGTCATCCTAGATACACATAGGTTAACATGTACAGCTTTTTTAAGAGAACTGCTCATGTGCAAATTAATAACCTAGCACAACACATGCCATCAGCATGGCTTGTATTCTTCCGTTACTGCTGTGTAAATTTTATGTGCAAACTGATAACCTGTCCTAAAAGCACAATGTGCAACTCTTCTGCAGGTTTGTTTTGTTTACCATTATGTACTCGGGGATAAGTGAATAATTTTGTATTGCCATAGGCTATTTCTTTGCTTGATTCACATTAGAGTAAAATCAGTGACCGATTATAAATCTACACATACAGAAATTGAAGTCTCAAAGATTTAAAGTGGTAAGAAAAGTAATACTCTACTGGATATTATAGTGCCATTTAGGAAAAGAAAGAAAGAAAATTTCCCTCCATTGGGCACTAACTCGCAACCTCATGCTCCAGAGTCAAAAAGTGTGTGTGTGTGTGGTGTGTCTAGATCACACACTTTATGGTATGAAGATAAATGCAGCCAGATAATATAAAAGCAATGATCAATGGTAGCAGAGCAAGAGTAAAAGCTGAGAAAGATGACTTCCAAGTAATGATAAATGGAATGGATATACAACAAACTGAAAATAAAAAACTACTTTGCATCATAATAGACAATATCTTGTGCTGGAAAATGCAAGTTGATATGGTCATTAATAAAGTTGACTTACTGCTTTATTTCATGAACAAAATAAAATCTTGTTTCCCTCAAGAGCAAAGATATTCTAAAATGCATATATTATGCAGTACCTGGAACATTATTGTTCTGTCTGGGACCATAGTGATACAGAAAATCAGGAAAGATTACTGAAATTTCAAAAAGAGCAGCTGGAATTATTCTTGATGCTGATTTAGATACGCCATCAGCCAATATTTTTAAAACCCTAAATTGGCTTCCATTGCAGCAGAGAACTGTTTCAAAAGGGTTTACTAGTTTATAAATCTTTACATGGATTGGCTCCTGATTATCTTAAATGTAACTTTAAATTTGTTGAAAATGTTCATTTGAATGAGCTAAGATCTATCCCAAAAATCAATTTATATTTACCTAAACCAACTTCAAAGTTTTATAAGAAGAGTTTTGTTTTTTTCTGGAGCCAGACTATGGAACTTCATATCACCCTATTTGAAGTCAGCTGACTCATGTCAAGCTATTAGAAAGCTTCTCCATCAGCATCAACAGAAACAATCATTTGTATGATTTTGTTAAATTCAGTACTACTGTTCTTTAAACAGGTTTGCTACTAATCTTTGTTTGAATCCTGTATGTCTCAACTTTAAAGCTTTGTGCATATTTATTGTAGCAGTAGGTCAGTTATCCAGCTTTTAATAGCATTTTTTGTCAAAGACATCTCATCTTGTTAAAATTGTGCATTATATATATATATATATATATATATATATATATATATATATATATATATATATATATGCAAATGCATTTGTAGAAGGTCTCATGGAAGATTGGTCAGTTGATCAAATTAACTTCTTTTTAAGATAAAGTCATTATTATTATTATTATTATTATTATTATTATTATTATTATCCACTTGACCACAGTAACTATAGTTGTAAAGCAATATGCCACATACAGAAATATGCCAAACACTATTCAAAGAAAGTTTTATTTTTCACAATAACCAAGTGCTCCAACAGCAACAACGGAGAAACTTCACATTTTAATATCGGTGTCAAAATAATTATTAGAATTAGATAAATATTGGGTTATAAACACATCATTTCCATATGATTTACTAGGTTTTCTATGATGAATAATGGAAAACATGTGAAGCAGTTGTCAATACATGTAAAATGCCCTAAATTTGTTGGAATTTAATATCTCTGAACATCTGAGATTTGATGATTTTCGTCATTATTATTTATTTAAGCAATAAGTTGAGTTCTGAGTAATTTTAAACAATTATCAAACTTCATAGGTAATGGCAGGACTATAATTGAGACTGTTCAGCACACCATGTCAGATTGCTTCATACAATAAAAAAACACTTTTCCCAAGCTGAAATTAACATCATCATTTGGGGCCCCGAGTGGCCGAGTGGTCTAAAGCGCTCACCGTTCCGGATCACTGCCATCTCACCTCTGTCTGCGTGAGTTCGAGTCCAGGCTCAGCTAACGTGGGTACGTGAGAAAGCCTACCAGTAGCTTCTCGTGGGTCAGTGGTTCTTCCCGGGGTTTTCCAGGGTTCTTCCTCCACCATTAATACTGGCCGCCATGTATAGCCTCTCTTGTGCTGAAAAATGGCGTTAAACCCTATAACAACAACAACAACAACAACAACAACAACATCATCATTTGATGCTATTTCTTTTCCATATTTTATATTGTTGACAGTGGTCACTACCTGGATTTCTGTAAACATCTGAAGTCAAGTCTTTGTTAGGGAAAGACCATTTAATTTTCAAAAGGGGTGGGGTGGGGTAAATACTTCAGAACAATTGCCTTGTTCTGATATGTAATATAAAAAGACATTATTCCATTCCTTATTTTTCTTTAAACCAGTTTATCTTGGGATGAAAAAAATAACCCTATCAGAAAGAACATGTAAGTTTTGCACTGATTGCATTGCAGAACAATGGTACGAATAAGATACCAAGGAAAAGTAATGTTCTAAATCTGTATAAATGAAAATTGTACAAAATTTTCACTCAGATGTGGAGAAGCAGTCAAGAAATTAGATGGCACACTGACATATACCATTTAGCAACAGACAAGAATGATGGCTGAGTTCCTGTATTGGTATAAAAATGATTCTTTACATGAATTGGAATTAAAATTTGATTATGTTAATTTGATTCCTTTATAATAGATGGTTCCTTTGCAGATGAAATGAATGTGGATGAAATGTGTGGATTGACAACAATAAAGGCCAGAGATGATTGGGAAAGAAGTTTTTCAGAGAAATACGTAGCTCCGACATTACAGGTATTATTTTGTGTGTATGTATGGGCTTCTGAGCAAATGTGTGCCATTGACTTGGTTTTATATTTGCATGACACAACTGTCTGTTGGCTTTGATGACATCATTTAGCATAAACAATACAGTGTTGCTCAATGTTTCAATCATAAGTGCAGGCATCAAAAGCAGGAAGGATATATGATTTTAATAGATAATGATGTTGATGACAAGAAAAAGATTTGATAAAATGTTAACATGTTTTATTTGCTGTGCAATATTTTGCAATAATTGAAGTTGCAGACCTCTGGAAATCAAACATAATTGATTGAATTTGATTATACCAAAATATATACATACGCCATAAGACAAAATATATTATGATGTCCATCATCCTGTTAACAATTTCATTTCTGCACAAAACTCAAGTTCTCCACCACCCAGCTAGTAGCTTGCACTTTGGGTAAAGAAGAATCTTTTATTTTGGATTCAAAATCTACAGGGTGACTCTCACTGTGACTGAAGAAGACAAATGCTTTTTACATATTAACTTTTGTTCAAGACCAGGTACCATGATCAGAGTTCATGTACATCTTGCATTTAAGGTATGGAGGAGGTCTGTTGATTTTGGGACCAAAAGGTCATGGTCATTGTGATTTAAAGAATAATGGGTTTTGAAGTGTAACTTTTTTCTAGAGTAAGTTCTGTAGCAAACTTTGTTGATGGCTGGCACTTATGGCAATAAAGAAACAGGTTCTGGGGTCTAAAGGTCAGAGGTCATGTTCAAGGTAAGTCGAATAAGAACAGTATGGTTTTTTAGAAGTACTGTATTTACCATATATATTGAGACACAATAAAATAATAATTTTTTACCTGACCCAGAACTTATGGTGAAACTTTTTTTCACCTAGGTCATATGTCCCAAGACTTACAAAACAAAATAAATTTGTATTTGTGCTTCCCGCCCCCCAATGCACATTGCAGTAAAATAGATAAACAAAATGCTTATTTGATAATAAAAGAAAGAAACTAACCTTGTATTGTTATCGTGTATTCCTTTTTTTTTAACATGAACATTAAAAAATAAAATATATCCACAAAATCCGTATATGTAGCGTAGGCTTCCATACTGTAGCATGTCTCACTTATGTCCGATAACACATGCCACGTTGTCCACTGACATAAACGTTGAGAAACAAATTGTGTTTGGTTGTGCTCAAAGGTTTGAATATGTTATCCAACTCAAAACTGGATCGAACAAAATCGCAAACAAGAGGGAAATAATTAACCGATATTTTGAAGACAACTCATTCACACATGACACGGTGTTAGGTGCAAAATAATCAAGATTGAACTATATCCAGGTCTATTCTATGACAGTATTTCACAAATAAAATTCATTATTTGAAAACATGTTCTCTTGAGTGTAAGTGTCAATCTTTTCGCTAGCATGGGTTACAAAAGTGTCATTACTATTGATCCGCAGACATCTATGCTCCTTTGTATTAATTATTACTACAGATGCTAAGCACATATAAGCCCGGGTGGTGAATAAATGCACCTGGCAACGAGCAGTAAACTTCTTTGAACTTACCGACAGGACATCAAAGACAAAGGTTATTTTTATTACAAAGTAAGCCGATCTCAGAAGCCATCTTTGGTGACTTTTTTTTTCAAAAGCATATAAATACAAAGATTATTTTATTGCAAAGCAAGCAGACATCAGAAGCCAACTATGGATTCTTTTAAGTGTACCGATTTTATATTTTTTTTATATACAAAGATGGCCAAAATATGGAAACAAACTTTGGTTCCTTTTCACCGTATTAATGGGACTTTTGAAAATAAATTGAAACAATGGAACAAAATTTTAAAGTGACACAATATAGTGCTTCGTGCATGGACATCCATGACCCAGCATAGCCCAGAATATTTGGAGAAAATAAAATCATGTGATGAATTCTTGCAGGCCAGAAGAGAAGCAGATGATTTTGCAAACAAGAGGGAAATAATCAACCGATATCTTGAAGACAACTGTCATTCACGCATGACATGGTGTTAGGTGCAAAATGACTAATATTGAATTACATCCAGGTCAATTATATGATAGTATCTTGCAAATAAATATCATTATTTGAAAACACATTCACTTGAGTGTAAGTGACAATCTTTTGGTCAGCACGGGTTACAAAAGTATCATTACTATTGACTCGCAGACATTAATGCTCCTTTGTATTAATTATAAGTACAGATGCCAAGCACATAGAAGCCCAGGTGGTGAATAATCACAACTGGCAGCAAGCAGTAAACTCCTTTGAACTTACTGACAGGACATCAAAGGCAAAGGTTATTTTTATTACAAAGCAAGCCAACCTTGGAAGACGACTTTGGGTACGCTGAAGCCATTTTTTTTTTTAAAGGATTTAAATACAAAGGTTATTTTATTGCGAAGCAAGCTGACCTCAGAAGCCGACTATGGATTCTTTTAAGTGTGCCATTGGGGGGTTGGATATACAAAGACGACTGAGATATGGAAGCTAACTTTGGTTCCTTTTCACCGGTAATCATGGGCATTTTGAAAATAAATTGAAACAATGGAACATTTTTTAAAGTGACACAATATAGTGCTTCGTGCACAGTCATCGATGACCCAGCATCACCCAGAAGAAAAAAAATGTGATGAATTCATGAAGGCCAGAAGCAGATAATTTTGCCGACAATATGATCATTAACATGGATGAAATTCTAGTATACTTTGATCACATTCCTGGATGGACTGAAGATAAGATGGGGGTCCAAAGTGTGAGAATTAGACTGGTGCAGATTTGAAAAAATCTGACTTTAGTTCTTGCAGTTTCCACTTCAGGTTATGTGTTGTCTCTAACAATTTTTCACAGTATGAGAAAGCTAAAAAAAAAAAATATTCATGCACCGAAAGAACGGATGATACTTTTGGAGGAAAAGGGTTGTGTTGATGAGATGCTGCTGCAGTGGATTAAAGAGCTTTATCTCAAGTACACAGTTTTTTATTTTTTAAAATGAAATTTAAGTTGGAATGCATTTTCCGACATGTAACTTTCTAATGATTTAAAAGGTATCCACAACTTACAACTCGAAAAAAACAATGTGTCCCAGAACATACAGTGCACACAAAAATTATTTTTAAAATTAATTTATGATGTCCCAACATATACAGTAAATATGGTAAGTTCAGTTCAGTACCACTTACGTTGACCATTGGTCTAGGCTAGTAATCAGTAGATTCAACTACACACCACTAGTGGTGGCATATAACATGCCATTTTCAGTTCACTTGACTGATATGCTGAGTTATTCTTCAGGTGCATACTTTTGTCTTGCAGAATATGGAAAATGTACTGAAGGAATTCAATCAACAGCTTGCAGAAGACAAAAGACTTGGTAAAAAAGAATTGATGTATTTTTCTCATTCTGCTCTTTTTCATTCTTCGTTTTCTGTTTTTTACTCTTGTGCAGTGTTCATTTCTTGCCATGTCCTTGTGCAGTTGGTGCTGGTTTGTGTACTTGATGCATGAAATTCACAATTACAGGTCCAGCAGGAGCATACAAAATTGTAAAGCTAAATGATCATCATGATAGATTTTGTAGTTTCATATCTGAGTGCAACCACAGCCACTTAAATGGATGGAGAATACCCTTCACATACTATAAGAAGATTAGTATAAAATGAACCATTTCATTGGACAGCAAAGATGTAATACAGAATTTTATTAGCTAAGACATTGTGGTACAAATAGTTGATGATTATGGACCTAATATGTGCTGACAAACAAATATAAATCTGAAGACTTAACACTCAACTATGGTTAGCTAATTAAGTAATTTGTGAAATGGCATTTGCTTATCTCAGACTATTTTATTGCCTCGTTATGATGATCAACTGTATAAACTGCCCTGATTTTATATGAGCACTAACCAGGACTCTTTATGGTTCATACAGGTTATGGGTATTTATCTTGGTGGTAAATAAAGATCTCCATAGCTTTTTTTTTATTTTGTCTATAAGATTACTGAAAATTTCAAAAAAACAAATGTGTCAAGTTTCGAAAGTCAAAAAATGTGTTGTGTCACTTTGTGTTATGCAGGTATGCTTTTGTTGTGCTGAAGTCATGTAAATCTCCATTTTGATTAACCATTCCTTATTTAAAGGAAGTAAGTCATGGATATATTTAGTTCATAAATTTATATTGTTTCTTTATCTCTTGTGAAAACCCAGCACCATGCCTATACTATCATAATGAGATCATTTTTCCTGACTTTAAATGTAGTGAGGCACATTACAGTGGGTCCACTTGGAATAAGAATTCAGTAATCACTTCTTCCTTGAATATTTAAACCTTACAAAACCAGAACTGCTACTATTAATGAAAGAAACGGAAGTGGAGAAGGCTGTTGAGAAGTTTAATCTAATAATAAGACTCCAGACCAGCTTGACCTAACAGTAGAACATCTAAAATATTGTGGCCAATCACTAATTATAAATACCTTAACAGATTAAGAACATCATCCAGAATTCAAGTATCCCAGAAGAACTACAAGTAGGGATCATCGTACTTGTGCCTAAATAAATGAAGGACCGTACTATTCTTATTTATTATAGATGCATCATTGTGGTCACTGTCCATAGCATGCTACTATAGAAACAGTACTTCAACCCCACCCTGAGATAGTTTAAATGGACTCCTACCAAAAATAAACACAAAAGGTGCTTCACACATACTTTTATCTCAACCATGCAGCAATGTTAGTATGAGAAACAATTAGTGAGGCAAGAGATACAAATAAGACACTTGCCCTAGTCACATTTGTTGTGGCTACTATTTGTGTGATAGCTACAATATTTGTTTCTTCGGCATGCTGATTGAGCTAACTTCCTACAAATTGGATTGTTCATTGAATTTACCAGTGAAAATTAGGCAGTGTTTAAAGGACTAAGAACATGGGTCATCCTAGCTATGTTTAATCAATCTAGTAAACTTTGGAATAGCAGTTATTTATCATTGCACCCTAACCTGTAATCACCTCTATGAAAATTAACTTTCTAAACTGCCCAAGCGTGATAGTATTCCATGAGTGCACAAGAGGAATTCATGTGAGTCATTTTTATTTTCTGTTTATTCAGGTAACAGACATTTATCACAATTTTCAGTAAGATCTTTCTTTAATTAGATCTACATGTAAAGGAAATTGTGCTTGATTTCCAGGTTGGAGGTTTTGGGAGTAAAAGTACTTGTTCATGTGACATGACATATACTACTTATGTTGTTACAGAAATCATTGTAGTTGCTTGGGAATGTATCAGAATTTATGGTATTGCATCTTTGGAATAAAGTTTTCCTGGTTATTTTTTTCCAGCCATGATTAAGCACCTAAATACTGTACACTTTAATGTAATTAATAGCTGCTTTAATTCTCGTGTTCTTTACAGTTCACATATAGAATAAGAGAGATTTAAATTTTGCTTGACCCTCCGATACTATCACTCAGAGTTCTAATGTTTAAATCTTTTAGGTTCAGATCCATTGCCTTGCATTGTCTATGAGAAAGCCATACCACAGGAGAACATCAATTTTGAAATGCCACAGGAAATTGCGTCCATGTGGCGCTATCGATCACGGATCACTATGGACAACCTGCACCTTGAGTTTGAGGTTCAGAAGAAAAAATTTGAGGGACAACTTAAAGTTTTGCAACTTTTCCTAAAAGAGGTTGGAAGTCATTTTAGCAATTTGATGAAGATTCATATGAATATTATATTTGTTTTATGTTCTTGGCAAAGTAGGCAAATCTGAGAGTTGATGGCCAGCCAGCCTCAGGGACTAATTCAATCTTGAGACCTGATCAGACATTCACATAAAAAAAGTTAAAACCTTTCTTCTATAAGTCAGAAGTATATATGATTTACTTTGTTGTTCTATCTTCCCCTCTAGTGGCACTAGCTACTAATATAATTTTCCAAAGAGGTCAATGTTAACATTGGAGAAAGTAAAAACTATTTTATGGAGAAAATGGCCCGTTGTACAATACATGCACTTCTTGCCTAAAGTTGGAGCAAATTTCTAAATGATCAGATTGGTGTGCTTCATGATATTTTTAGAGATGAATATCCGTAAAGTGGAATACTTGTAAGAGCTACCTTAATTAATCAACAACCATGCAATAGATACATAGAGGATAATCGTAACCTGCCAGAAAAAAAATGAAAATCATGTAAGTTGACAGAGTCTATATAGAAATTGAAAACACAGAATAGCTCTCAGAAATTTAAACAACAAAAATTTGATGTTGATGTTGCATTTAGTGACTTGCACTAAATGAAATACATCTCTTGGATTTGAATTATTGGCACAGTTGCACTAAACTTAAATAATACCTCTGAAATACAATAAAGAAGTTTCAGAAATAATGCTTCAAAAATAATTGTAATACCATAAATGCTTATAATTTGCTTTGATGTAAGTGACCATATATAAATACCTGTTTACTTGGCTACAGTAATCGTGCTACTCAAATGAGCAAGTGTTTATACCTTAATTGATCGACAAGGATAGTCATTGGTTAGTCAGTCCAATATAATTTTGGAGGGAAACAAATATTTAGTACCACTATTATGTAAGTCATCTCATCCTGCTCAACCCAATTTAAATTTTACAACAGTTAATTCATGTGGATTAATGTACTAGAACAAACAGTTACTGGCATTGCTGGCAGACAAAAATCCCTCTTTTCCGAAGCCAGTTGCATGGTTCAAACAATTACATAGTTTATAGGGGTAATCTGAGGTAATTTGGCCACTTACTATGATTTTTTTTCCTCCAGGTTATTGTTTTTGTTTATTTTTAATATTAAGCTGAGTCGAGCTCTGGTACCAGTCGCCCGGTAAACTATAAGTGCCCCAGGAATTGTTGATGTTTTATTTACCTTTATTTTATTTCATGTTGGAAAAATCAGAAAATACGCACATGCAAAATAATAGCATAAATACAGTCATAATAGTTTATAACAGTTTATTGATGTTGTAAATGAACAAAGGCTGGTCACAGGTGTGTGTGGTATGGTAATCTTGCCAATTTTTTCTTGACTTTCTTTCTATGTCTATAAATTTTAAAACACCAAAAATGCTATAATTTTTATATGTGTATAAATCTTGGGACATGAAAAAAAATAATTTTTTTTATGTTCCAGGACTTACAGTCATTGTGGTAAGTCAAGGAATACAAAGCGAACAATTACTAATATATTGCAAGTAGCCCCCTCTGAAAAATCAGCAAGTCAAGTGCTGTCATTGAGTCTCAGAGATACAAGCACTGGCAAGGCTAACACTGTTCTAGGTGATCCCTCTGTATGCATGCTGTAGGGGGATGCCTACCTGTTTGCCTCAGGAGTTAGTGAGTTAAAAAAAGGGAGATCACTCTTTGAGCCTACCACTCCTATCTCTCAAAAAGTCAAATACTGATCCATTTTCAAAACCATGTAGCTTTTTCAGTCTAAATTAAGACTATCATGCCAGTTGCCATTATTTGTCAAATAATAACAACGTGGAAAAAGCTTGGCAAGGAATAAGGAAAAGATCCATAGAATTCTGTGTACATTCAATGATAAGTATAATAACCAGCAATTTTTTATTTTGATCATATAGCTAGAAAATTTATGTCTGGGTTCCAATTTCCATACCTTTTTACCTATTAGCACCAAATTTTGATAATGGAACTTACGTTGATGATGTGTCACATAACAAAATGGGGTCTATGTTTTCTGTTGCCCAGGATTACATAATTTATATTTCATTGTGTCATAGCATCTCGTGCGTTACAGTGAAAACTTCATCTTCAGGGTCACTGTCAATGATCAGATTCTTCTCCATTTATCCACTTCTACTCAAATACCCTCGGCATAGAGTCATGAAACTTGGAAACTTGGTCACTCTTCGTCTTTGCATGGTAACTCTACAGCCCTGTCACAACGATTACAGCTAAATTTCATCACTCTATACTTTTGGCGCATTGCCACAGTAGGCAGGTGACACAAATTCTTTGGCTTTGCGTGTTTATTATGAATCGGCTTTATTTCCACAGAAATCATAAAAATTTTACTTAAAAACACTAGAGTAATAAGTTAAAAAGGTAAAACATAACACAAAATAACATTTTTATCATAACTTTTTCCTTTACAAAATAAATGTGTTTATTTCCTAAAAAGTTATCATGCACAGACACAGAGAGGAGTTTCATTAATCCACACTCCATTTGTCTGGAAACCTTGTTATCTGGACATATTTCATTGGGAATGGCATACCTAAATGATAATTTGCTCCATTAATCCAGAAATCCAAGTTCTGGATCCAGAAATCAAAATCGGGGACCACTGGGTAAAATTGCTATAAAACTTGCCTTGATAATCCAGAAATAATCTGTCCAAAAATAAGAAAATTCAAACAATTGTATCAGAAAATACAGTCAGATAACACAGATTCACCTACACACAATTGGGTGTGTCAATTTATCAATCTCTGATTGGTCAAATTCTAGTGGTATGTTAAAGTTATAAATTGATTATGTAATCATGTGTTTGGAAAAATTTAAAATAGTGTGACTACATTGTAACAAGCGATTGTATGAAAAGTGTCTGCTATTTCTGCTTGCCGACAAGGATTTTAATAAATAAACACTAGGATCAAATTGTCTGCACTTTAGATATAACATATGGTTAATAAATTATGTGTATCATTAAGTCTCATCATTGTCAACCAGTTGTATGTTACAATCACAGTTTGTTGATGGCTGCACAAGTAAAGTTGATTAAGCTTAAAATTGTTTTGTCCTAAATTTTTATAACATTTTTTTTTTCACAATAAAAAAATTCAAATGGAAAAATCATTATTGAATTGACAATAATAAAACTGACACAACAGCAAATCCAGAATGGAAAACTGCACCTCTTTCCTGGTATATCAGTTCAATAAATATATCAGCATTTAAAATATTTATTTATGATAAATTAACAGCTTTTTATTTTTTATAATGTCATTATTATCCAGTAGCTATATTAATCTTTCTGGAAAAAGTGTCCAGCAAGTTGAAAACCATATATATTCCATTAGGTAGTTGCTGTGTGCATTTGATGCTTCAGTTGATGGCTTTGAATTTTGTTAGCATATTTAGTGTACTTGCATTTAGAATAATAAAAAAAATTATTTCCTATTACCATAAAGAAAATTTTGCATTAACAATTTATTTATGACATTATAACATCACCAGCATGTATGAACTTCACCTTTGCTTCTGCCTGAGAGACACGACTCATCTTTGACAAATGGTTGATTTTCATTTGGTTTGTACAATGTCAATTTTTTTTTAGGAACATCATATGCGAGCTATACGCTACATTCCCAGTATTCTTAGGCTACACAGAATCCTGATACAGAAATATCAGTGGAAACTGGACCGTGCAGATGCCTCTACTACCACAGTGAATATGTTGAAGAAGTTTAATGGAGGTTTGTAATACAGTAGAATCTGTCCTTAGCTAAAACAGGTTTGATGGTGAGCTCATTCTGCACATATTACTTTGGGTCATGAATCTTTTTTCTTTTTTTGTTGTCTTAGGATAGGCATTGCTAATGGACAACCTTGTGAACACTAGCTTAAACATACTTATTACAAGATTTTAACCAAATTTATGGTGACTTTTCATATCATTGAAAGCCAAGATGATTTTGATAATGAGAATATTGCTGTGAAGCTTAACATTAAAAAGATCTTTGATTCGGTACTTGAAATATTTCCCTAGATCAGCTTAGAAAAGGCATCTCAATTGTTTAAGAACAATTTAGAATTCACTTTTTTTTCATTTCAATCAAGCTTTATCTTAGCGACTTTGAAAAGTTTGATAATGGCCATATTTTACAAAGCTGCTGCCCAATATTGAACTGACTAAGCATCCCTGTGGCTTATGAACAATCTAGCATTTACACTTTTTCATTGATTCCTATGATATTTGCAATGAAGTTTAATAATCATATTTGCAGATTAACTTTTGCTTAACAAGCTCTTAGATTAGTTTGAAGGCTACATGATTTTGACCTTAATTTATGGAATCATGACACTTGCATGACTTTGGAATAGACATTCCACAGGGTCATGAACACTTTTACATTCTTTTGCTGACCAGGCCATAAGGCCCAAGTGAGTTTATGGTACGATCTTAAATTATTGGTATATTGTCTATTGTCTGTCCATCAACAGTTGTCTTTTCACTGCTCTGGAATCTATATTTCAGATCCAGTTTGAGCAAACTAGGAATTGGACTTTTTTATATTATCAGTATTTCAGAAAGGTTCAGTAATGATTAAGACCAGTTTATATTCTTGAGTTAATCTTGTATCTAATTGGCCAAGATTATTCATGCAGTGGATACCATATCTCTGATCCAAATTAAATCAAGCTTAGAAAATAGGCTTCTATCAGCAAGATCTCAATCAAGATCAGTTCTGGGAGAAATTCACATATCCTTTCATCTGATTGGTTGTGCTCATTACTTCAATGAAAGCCATATTTCCTATCTAATTTTGAACATACTTAAAATATGGGTTTATATCAAGATTATGGGTGAGGTTGATAATAAGTAAAATCCAAACATATTAATGAGCTGATCTTGCATCTGATGGATGGGCTTGCCATCACTCTGGAAGCCATATTTCTAGTATAATTTGGATCACCTTGGATTTGGGTTTGAATAATTAAGATCTTGTGAAATGTTTAAAATGAGCAAGATCCATGCATATGAATGTGGTTATCTTACATCTGATTGGCTAAACTTATTATCACTCTAGAGATCTGTATTTCTGGTTCAATTTTGGTTCTGATTTGTATTCAGTCATACCTGATAAATAGACTTTAAGTCATCAGGATCTTGGATGAGTTCAGTGATGACTGAGATTTACTCATATTAATGACATGATCTTGCAGTTAATTGGCTGCAGCCACAATTTCTTATATTTTTATTAAATTTAGTAGGTTTATATCATCAACACATCCATTTAGTTTTATTATTTTAATTAATTACTACCCAGATATTGTATCCATTTTGTGGCACAAAAATCAGCAAAACTAAGAATATGTTAGAATCTAATAATATTTCCGTCTGCTCTTAGGAATGAACAATCATCAAAGTAGCTTATATAAGAGCTCTACAAGGCAGAGCAGAGATTACCATATTTGCTGGCCTGTAAGACAGTACTTTTTGACCAGAAAATCTTGGCTTTGTTTTATATTCCAAATTGACCTGTATATGGATTTTATCGTCCAAATTACTTTATCGTATGTCACATGATTTTTCGTATAGAAAAAATTCTCCAAAAGTACAAAAGAGAGTGTGTAAAAACATATTTCATTTTGGGGAAGAGATCATGTATTAAAAAATATAGGACTCCACACTGAGGATTTGAAACAATTACATGATCGTCAGTATTAAATATCAGATGTAATTGAACTAAAGCAGCATGCATTAGTAATATACGTTGTTTGACTTTTGTTCTCTTGGGCTATCTACCAACTGACAGAA
>JAECUM010050968.1:0-40955 GCA_016617855.1 Megalonaias nervosa | reverse complement strand
ATATATATATATATATATATATATATATAGAGAGAGAGAGAGAGAGAGAGAGAGAGAGAGAGAGAGAGATGCCCATACACATATGCATATTGCTATCTGATTCAACATTCACTTATTATAAGTTTTATGCAGCAACTATTTTCTTTACTCATTTAAAAATATTTGCATTTTGTTATCGTTTGAAATGATTATTTTCTCTTATTGACTATATCTTAATAATAAAGATATACATAAATTAGGAGACGAATAGTACTTTACCAATTTACTGCATTAACACCTTTGAAATTACTCTGCTTTATAGACGTGCATATAAAACTAATACATTTTTCCTTTCTAAAATACCCAACAACAAAATAAATGAGGCTTTACCTCCGTCACTACATACATGCTTAATTTCATATATGGACGTATCTGAACTTAATTAAAATTTTAGCTGTGATTTGAAAATTTAGTACGAACCATTCAAAGAAATGTTTGTATAGGTGCCATTTGTCATGAAACTTTTGCTTGTAAAACTGATATATGCATAATACTTTTCTGACATGTAATGGAACTTCAGTTTTTAAAATCGGTCATGTTTGGTGTTTCATTGTTAAGTCTACATTTTTAGATATATGATTTCAGTTGCAACAAAAGGATATTGACCACTGTATCTCCTTTGTTTTGGTCTATTATACCCAGAATAAATTCCCTTTTAAAAACTTGAAAATGTTGCAGATATTTCCACTAACTCCTTATCCACCAAATAAAACTAGCAAGTAATGCTTCTGTTTTGGAACGGTTGCAAAAAAGATGAGATGAAGTCTCCAGGCAGTCGTTACATAAATAGCATATGCTTGCAGGGACTTTTCCAGTTTTGTTCAAAAATGTATTTGTTGGTAAAAACTCTATATATTATTTTAGTTTGAAACCATCTCGGTTTAGGACACTTAGTTAATTTGAAAGGCAAGAAAAAGTATTCCTTCCAGTCACTCTCATCTATAAACTCCTATTCTTCATTCCTTTTTAATACTGATGTTGGCCTAGCAGTATTAGCTTTTAGTTTTTGATGTATACTTTCACAGCTTTTTCTTTTCCTGAATGAGACAAAATACAGCTTTATGTAAAAATAGGGCCGTATATATTTGAATTAATGTTTATATAAAGCTTGATGGGAAAAAAAATCCCTGAATAGCTCTGAGCATGCCTTGAAACTCTAGGATATTAACATGCATTTCAAACTTATTTTAAAAAATCATCTATGTGAATCCATGAATTGTTTTCAATTAACTAAATCATTTACATACAAAATTCCCCTTTTCACCCAGTGCATGTACAGAACACTGGAATATCTAACTTTATTATTACGATTCATCCATAATGGAGCTGTAAGAAAATCCCGAGTTCTCTGCAGTGAATTTATTATGTAATTCAATATATGCTGCAAAATGCATCGCTCTAGAATGTATTCCACGTATTTCCCACGGAAACAGCCCGTCAATGTGGTTTAGATTCTGCCAATGAAAAAACAAACAAACAAACAAACAAACAAAAAAAACAAACAAAACCCCGGAACTCCCCACTTTTAAATAAAAATACACCAAACATTATGCCATGCTTCATTGTTTTGATAATGTACTATTCTCCAATACAAAAATGTTCCAATCAATAAATATAATTTTGAGTATAGAGGTCTAGCGAGAGAAATAAATTGCAAACAAAAGTGTGATCCAACCTATCACCGACCCATTGGAAGCTATTGTCAAATTTTCTCATATGCCAACGTGGACAGAGGTGTGATCTGTAAAGGCAAGCACCTTAGACCACTCGGTCTCCGCCCTCCACCCCCACCTCACCCCCAATCCTGTGGATTATCCGAGATCGAGTCTTGCACATTTTTTTCTTGAATAAATGATTAGTTATTTATACTCTGCGATTCCCTAATGTATCCCCTCTTGAGTTAATCAAAGCGAAAGCGCACGCATACGCTATCAATTAAATACTTGAAGGTACTCATTATATTTTGTATGTAAATATTTTCTTTCCTCTTTCTTTTCCTGGGAATATTTCTCTCTATATCATTATATGTTCTTGAATAAATTTTAACCGCGCTATAGAAAAACATACAGACGAGAGATATTCTTCTTGCAATGCTTTAACAATGGTAAGTAGATGCTATGAAACAAAAAAACAAAACAAAAAAAAACAAAAAAACAAAACAAAAAAAAACAACACACGAATGCAAGTTATATTTTCTGATAAATGGCATTCTCTTTACATAAGATTCCACCCAAATACGGTCAGAACAAGAAAACGAGAAGGCGTCATCACGTGGATTTTAAGTTTTCGTTACTTTGAATGTTCCCAAGAGTCTGGAATTCAGATTCGTAAGTATTGTGAGCTCACCGCACTTGCGCCAAATGTATTAAACGTCATATCATCATTTTCTTAGATCTAAATCTAAATCATAATTGTCACATTTCCGCTTTAATATAAACATCTCTTCTCTCCCCCTCCCCATGATAAACCTCTCTGATATTTTAGGACTATATATGTATAAAGCAAAGCAAAATAGGGCATTTCAGTTAGATTGCAGACAAATTCGCATTTTGCGCCACAACAGAACCAACACGTTACAACCAGGCAGACTTATCTTGTGGAAAAACTATGAATTTTAGACAATACATTTCCGGTGCAAACAGACAAACATTTCCCGCCAAACACAAGTTAGTTTTACATTTCCCATCGTAATGGAAGCAACATGTTATAACGAGACAGATTCATCCTGTAAAACTTATCACGGCATATACGTTACATCGCTGACAAACTCACATTTTTTCTTCAAATACGTTACCCAATGATTACAACATAGGAGAACTACTACTACCTCGCAAATTCAGCCCTCTCGTGTTAAAACGCTTAGCTAAAAAGCTAAAGGTTAGATAGATAGAGTGATCTCCCCTTGATAATGGGATTGGCGCCAAATCCCGTGAAATCGCGAATACTTCTTATGCCAAGTAGCACACAGATGCCTTGCAAAATCCATACAAGAAGTTTGAAAGTTTTCTACTTCAAAACAAGTTGGAGGAGTTTCATCTTCGAAGGGGTGTATACTCCATCTATAAATTTCCAACTTTTCTGTTGTTCCTATCGCCAGGGCCGTAGAGAGCGATCACGGGCCCTGGGGTAAGAAACGCCCTGGCCTCTCCTAGTTCTTGTTCAAACAAAATTTTTCTTTTATAAAATTAAAAAGCGTTGTTCGGCCCGGGCCCCGGGGATATATCACCGGTGGGCCCCGTGTAAGCCTTGCCTATCGCCGACGACAGAGTTTCCAAGCTTTCTGTCTTATCACTTTGCCGTCTTCGCACACTTAGGCACCTTAATATATAACAGCACGGGTCGTTGGAGTCACTTAACAATGCTATAACCGTATTAAGTGTCGGTCTGGTACGTGATAGAGAAAACTCATATGATGGTGCTCTATAATAGTCCGGATTCATACAGTTAATTTCAATATTATCTTGACTTAGTGTCTAATTCATAGTTGTGTATGTGACGCTATACTGATTTTACCTGTATAGAATGTCGTGGGGCCTTTCCTAAAGGTAACATTGCCTCATTAAGGATATTGTCACGTTTACTTCTGAAGTATCAATAATGACGCTTCAGTTCCTTTTTATGTGCAGGTTTTGTGTGTAATTCAGAAAACTCGTTTATATTACTGTATAGCGTCCGCCGTAGCTGGATAAGTACAGGTACGTTTCTATACATGGTTTACTCAATATCATCCAGCTCATACATGCTGTATACTATAAGCGAAGCTTCAGTGATTTTACCTGTTTAGGCAGTCATAAATTGGCCTTCGTACGGATAAGTTGCTACTACAATTTATTATCTGGCATCCATTTCGTTCAGGTAGTTACTATAAGCCACGCTTCAGTGATTTTACATGTGTATGTAGTCAAAGTTGACCTTCACACAAATTACTTGTTACTAGAATTGAATATTTAGCGTCCACCTTGTAAATATTAATAAGGATGCTCTAGTACTCTATCAGTACAGGCCACGTGCGCTTCTTTACAGGTATTTATAATAGTGGGTAACTCTATACGGACACCATAAGTTCTTAAAGCAGGACACTCAATACACTACGTTTATATATTTTCTGTTCTGTTTTGTCTTACAGATTTAGACCATTGGCGAGACCATTCTGACAACCGCTCAACATTTGTAGTTCTCGTGTTGTCATTAATTGAATACATGATTGAATAATTGTCGGGCATGCATGACAGAAGTCAGTGGGTGGCAATTCTTTTGGGCAATATGGAGAAGGCGCAGAAGCATACCTAAACAGACGAAAACGTCAGCTTTCACGCAAGTGTTCTAAGCCATATTATTTATGGGGAACGAGATGGAGAGCAACACCGACCTCATTTACAGTCTCGAATTTCAGAATTATGGACTGGCTACGCGGATCAATTCCCAATACCCCGCCTCGTCTCAAGAACTGGACAACGACGTCATGCCAGCCTATATGGCCATGTTCTTTCACGATTGGACTCCGCCATATAACTCTGATCACAATGGGCCACGACCACAATCGATCATACAGTATCAGCCACCAGAAAAAGAACTTTTCCAGTTCCACTACTCGCATAGTGCCGCTAAGCACTTCCTGCGTACAATGCCTAGTTTAGTGCAGCAATACCCAAATAACCACTTCATGAAACCAGTTATACAGCAGACTAACCCGCATAGTGCTGCCAAGCACTTCCTGTGGATGATGCTCAGTCTATACATGCACTCTCATGGATTTGTTTAACCTGCATATTGCTGCTAAGCACTTCTTGTAGACGACGTCCAGTTATATAGACACTTTCATGGATCAATCTAACCTACATAGTATCTTTGGAGACTTCCGGCGTACGATATCCATCTTGGTGCCTCAGTTTCCAAGAAATATCTCTTTACTCGCTCTTAAGCCTCTACCACCCAAAGGGGGCCTATACTTAGCGACAACTTAGAAGTTACGAGTTCTAACACATAATGTGCTGCAAGTGTAGTGAGTCGCTATCCTTGACATTCTTCAACTACTTTGCAGGTGACGCAAGAGATATCGCTTCACTACCTTAACCCAAAGAAAGACAAAAACTGGTCTCAAATTTCCTCGTCATTATTAGATCTTACTATGATGAGTGAAACACCGCAAAGGGGGCTTGGACTGAAGAAGTTTTCCGCCCACTTCCATCGGAGTTCTGTCCTCTTTTCGTTTACATCACCTGCTGGGTCTACAGTTCTGACATCAGGTGATCATTACCGATGGAAGAATCTATTTTTAATTGCTTCCACAATCTGACAAAGTTACTGACATTTTGGGACTGCTTACTTCGTCAGTTACACGTTCCCAGCATCTACTGCCTTTTTTTCACAATGCCTTTCCTCAGTTTTCCAAATGGATACCCACGAGTTTATTTGTAACGTCGTGACCGTGGGATTAACATTGCAACTTATATCTATGGTGACCTTCACTAGGCGGAGCACAACTTACCTTCTCCCACCCATAATCTCACCGGAATACCTGCAAGCATGTTTATAGAATGGCCCACTTCGTGACATAGAGGCCCAACATACCATGGCCATGACCTTAACAGCAGCTGTGAACTTACAACTGGTGGAATGTGATGCAGTACTCTCTACCTCCAACTTTCTTAGAGACCATCAGAGGCTTAGCTACGCTCGCAACCTTCATCTAATCTCCTCTTTAATGATCTGGTTAACATAATTCCTAACCAGCCACCAAGGATACATTCCTTCCATCCCTCACAGTCTTAGCTACAGCGGAGGGATTTGCAAGGCAACCAACAAAAGGTCACAGGGGTGTCTTTAGAGCACATGCCACTGGGAAGCAGCCCTTATGAATTTAAAACCGACGAAAACCACAGTTCTCCCGAACCATATGGAGAAATCAAGGGAGGTCGATTGTTTTTACTAGCGTTTCCACGAGACACTCCCCATCTCAAATGACATACATTCATGTCCCCATTATCGCAGATCCCGGTAGGGAGAAGGTTCCAATCTTTCGTTGGCGAATGTGGAAGATTTCAAATAAAAGCAATATGTTTCCCTCCAGGAACGACAATTTAATTAATACAATGGTAGATTCCTTGTCTATACGGAACAATCCATCTGTTAGAAAATTCCTTCGCCTGCCGAGTTTAGTTTTGCTCAATGCGGCAGCGGATGTCTTTGTTTTAGATCGCTCCCATAATAATGATTCAGTGGCTCAAATAGAGGCCAAACCTTTTAGTTTGGACCAACCTTAAGAATCTGAACAATCTGAGGTTGCATCTCGAAGGCAGGGAAACAACTCGGGGCTTGCGTCGGGGATGCCTCTGCAAGTACAACCTCCGGCAATCACGTTCGATACGGATACGAGCACAAAAAAAAAAAACAAAAAAAAACTGGAGGAGCAAGTCTCCTACCATTTCAGGATGCCATAGGAGTGTGGCCCCCTCAGAATCATTATCAGCATATCAACATTCTCGAGATAAATACCGTTTTGAAAGCTTTTTATTGGTGGTTGGAGAACCTACATGGAAATGGAGTTCTAATTCTCTCCTACAACTCCACTGTGGTAATTTACCTCAGACATTTGTATTCTTGTTTGGGATTTTCTAAATTGGTGTCCTCACCGACAAATCTTTGTTTAAGTTCGACATATCCTAGGCTGGCTAACGTATTAGCGGACTAATTTTCCTGCAAGAAGGAACTAATACAAATGGAATGGTCCCCTTCATCCCTCAGTTTTCCCTTAATAGATGCTCGATGGGATAGACATATAATGGACCTATTGGCGACAAGGTGGAATGCCAGAACCAACCGTTGTCTTTCCAGTCCCGGATCCAAAAGGCCGTAGATAATAGGTGCCATTTCTATAGATTGGATTTGTCAAATTTATACACTTCTCCAGACTCCAACACCTCAGATTATGAAGGAGATACAGAAATCGAAAGAATCCAAGTGTCTTCTCATTCTGATTACTCCACTCAGATGGGAAATCTTTGTTCAAATTCATCAATCTCGCAACAGAATCTACAGGAATCGATCAAGATATTCCCTCATCTGCGTTAAGCAACCAGGATGGCAAGCGTTTCATAGTAACCTAGAGTTACTGAACCTGCACGTCTGGATCTTATTAAAATACGCCCTTAAGAACAGTTTTCACAACAAGTGGTGGAGAATCCATCAAGTGAAATGGCCATCCACCTCTGAGGCACACAAATGACACTTGATCCTTGCCCAAGTGGAATTTATCACGGGTATTAACCTGTCTTAACAAGACACCATTTAAACTGCTCAAGAACTTAATTAGTTCACCTCTCACATAAATGCTGCCTCTGACTTTGGCTTGACAAGATGGAGCAGTATCACTTAAGAAGTCCCACCCCCACCCCCTGCTTTCATTGCCAAATGCAGACTATCGTTTATGAGTAATCAGATACTTGTAATACTTCCTGTCTATTCTGGAACTTCATCTGAGTAATCTACTATACACACACACAAATTGTATTTTGATGTCTTTCTGTTTGATCACTTGGTGTACTTCACGCAGATTCCATGGCATTGAAGAAACATTGATTGACTGTATTTTTTTTACAGCACACCAGCACTGTTAGGCTATTTAGTGCCATACAAAAGGTTATATGTATGATCATTTCAAAGTAATAAAAGGTTCCATACTGACCAGCGATAAAAAAAAATCAAACGGTTAAAAGTAAAACGATAAGATGGTAAGGGTAATATATAAAGCTTTCCGATCAATTCTGTATGTTAATGAAGATTTAGATGAAAAAGTATTGAATATAAAGGATGGAATATACATTACATAAAAATGCTCAAGGTGATAGCATAAAAGTTATTGCTTAGAATAAATGTTTACCTCTTTCAGGAATTTTATAATACAAGAGATGTTTATTGTATCAAAGAGTTCCTTCATGTCATGCACATTGCAGTACTGATCACACGTAGGTTGGAGGTTGACATACTGAAGAAACTTTCACCATCTGTATTTTTTGCATTAATACAAGCTCTTCTGTTTATAATCCATTCAGGTAAACCTATCTATGAGCTTCTTCTGAGTGGTTGGCATTTATCTATGCGCAATGTTAAATATTTTATCCTGTCAAACAGCAATCCATGTTGTGTATGAAGTATCAGCAGAAACTGACTTTTTAGAGACTAGATAAAAGAGGGAAGATAAAAAAGACATGTCTTTGATGAGTGTTGAAGCACATGTTTTGACAGTATTCTCAGTTCAGCACATATGAAACAGATGCATTTACAAGAAACCTCCAAGTGGAGGCTTACATATGACTGTAGAAAGAATAGTTGCTAGGCTGAACTGGTAACATTTAAAGTGTGTACATACAAATATACCGACAGACAACATGATCAACATAAGAGAATCCAGTGTTTAACCTGCACCCCATGCTATGGTATACTCCAGCTGTATCCTAATTGTTAACACAGAATCTTTTGTTTTATGCCAACACTGGCAGTGGAAAAGTGTTATCTTTATCTCATATTTCAAAATATGGCTCTGGCTGACAAATTGCTTAGTTGAACCATGTTGTACCAATCTGCCATGCCCGGTCACCAGAACATTACAATACTAAAATTTTTGTAGCCTGCTGAACAGTCTTATCAGGGGTTATCACACTTGGAAACATTCTACAAAAATCTATTTGAATTTTGATCTGTGTTATTAGACATCTATTAGATAAATGATGATGTAACAACTTCACCATTTTTCATCCAACCCTAGTGAAATTTCATGATGAAAAAAAAAAGTCACTGTTATCAAATAAAACAATTGCAAATGACAGTACCGATACTACGTGTGGTTACATGCAACGTTGAGTTCCCTGAAGCAGAACCGGGTTAAACATACAAAATAAAAAAGAAAGCACATCTCTTTAAAAACTTTTTTAATTTGCATAGGTGATTTGTTTACAAGACTTATATATGACTACAAAATATAGTTTATTTAATCATACAAAAGTTATGGTTTACTATACATAATTTACAGCTATACTTACAGAGTGAACAGTACATAAATACTGTTTGTAAAAACTAATTGCATAATTACCTGTGCTTGTTAAGCTCTATACATACATACGTACATACATACGACCAACCCAGTCAGCAAGCAAGTGAACAACAGGGTAATATCTCCAGTAATGTACTGGTTGCTATTCCTGTGTCAGCCCATCTTCGCACCAATTTTCATGATATGTTAACCCTATCTACACCTTGGCAGATAGAGCAGATATTTTAGTGCTTTGTCCTGTCGACATCTATTGGATTATGTACCAGAGAGAAGCCATTACAGGTGTATTTGAGTGAAAGGTATTGGTACAAACATGGACCGGCAGTGGAAAACTGCTTATTTATGAAACCATCAATTTGTGTACTCCCCTTGTCTCGATCATGTAAGAACGATTTTCAGATTTGAACAACTTTATTTTGATTGGATGTGGTGGCATGCTGCCACATCCAATCAAATTCACAGACCTGAAGCACAGAAATATCTGCTTGATCCACCAAGGTGTAGATAGGGTTAACATATCAAAACTTTGGCTAGCGAAGATGGTATCAACTTGGAGGAAAGTTTATACCTGTAAGCATCACTGTGCATAGCTATGTGTAACCACAGGAGCTGAAAACCACTAAATCATAAGAACTCTTGCTGTCCAGATATTAACTATTTATGTTTGCAATGGTTATTGACAAATCATGATAATTTATGTCTCAATAGTCAACCATTTCACGTGATGAACAAGGTACATGAAGACCCTAAAACTGGACAGGCCGTTCTCTAGGAAAATACAGGTAATACTTGGGAATGACTGCAGATTCCTTTATTTTCTATGATTGTGGGTGTCAACATATTTGGTTAAATTAATACCTTTTTGTGTAGGTAATTAAAATGTAGATACCCAGAAAATTATGGATAATAACTAATTGTTTTAAAAGTGAAAACACTTTTCATGAAGTCTTCAGAATGTGGATTCAAAGGATATAAAACTAAAGGTAATGTTAAATCTCATTTCCTTCAAGTATTAAGAACAAAAGGGAGGAAAAAAATACAAGAAAACTGCATTCTAGAAAATCTCATATGCAATTAAACAGATCAAAAATTATGCAACTACATGTATCTATCCTAATAATGTTATCTTAACATACAGTGTCTTCAACTGAAGATACAAGATACAGTTTCTTAAAATGAAGATACTGTATCTTAAACTGAAGATACAGTGTCTTAAAAATGAAGATGTTGTGTCTTAAACTGAAGATAGTGTCTCCAACTGAAAATACATTATCTTAAACTGAAGATATAGCATCTTAAACTAAAGATACAGTATCTCAGAAGACTGTCTTAAACAGAAGATACAGCATCTTAAACTGAAGATAGTGCCTTAAACTTAAGATACAGTATCTTAACAGTATCTTAAACTGAAGATACCAAGAGCAGAATATGATTACCAGGATTCATCAATCTAATGCAGGAAAGAAATTAATTAAACACTCTTGATATCTCAGCATCATTTCAAATGTATTTTTTTTTCTTTCTTTCTATGGTTAGATACAAAATGATGAAGTCCTGCAAGTGTCCATATAAAAGCATGTACAAAAATTATTAAAACATGCTTCTGCAGTTTACTGAGGAAATTTTCATTTTAAACCAAAACAGAGAAACATATGTAATAATTTACTTTTACAGATTTTTATCACACATGTAACAATTATTTAAATAATTTATTTCATCTCTCTTTCAGCTATTAAAAAAAGAATAATGCCTTTCTCAAAAAACAAGATGAATATTAAGTTAATAAACCCATATTGTATTTTCCCTTACAAATCGGCTAACTTCATTTTTATCCTGTTTTACTGAGTAAAATCGGCACATCTGTGCTCATTTCAAAATTAAATCATAAGAGTTAAACAATTTTATCTTTTATGACTCCTGGCGAGCTGTAGAAACAAATATCAAAACATGCAGTAGAATGCTGATAATTCAAATATCAATCACTCCAATATTTGTTATCACTCAAATTAAATGCTCAGTTACATAGTAAAGCTTTCAGTGCTGCCTATAACCTTGAAAACTTGAAACAAAACTGAAAATTTTATCAAAAGATTTAGGCCTTGGCAGCAGTAACAGTTTTCAAGGTTCTATTGCATTTCCCAGTCTTAACAAGATTCATTTTCTATAACACGATTTCTCTCCCTCTCATCCACCCAGTTCTTCATATGAATTTAATAAAGAAATCTTGCACTCGAGTCAATGCCCTTTATATAAACACTGACCCTCTGTTATATGAATTCTAATTTTAGGTTATTTTTATTTTTTATCTTGAAGTACTACATCTTTATGTTTATTAGAAAGGTTTATATTCCCAGTAGTGTCTTTTTTATTCTTTTTAATCACGGCACTAAATAGCTAGTATTATGATGCCATTCAACCCATTTAATACATTCATCTATTTTACTAGTCTAAGTTGACTCCGATTCTTTTTTCATTGGCATTTACATTTAATTAAACTTCATGACTTTCAATCTACCAGTCTTTTTGAAAGAACAAAACAAATTAAGCCGATAACATCACAGAACTGGCCTGGAGATGATAAATACATTCTCACACAAGGATTCAATTCAAAAGTCTGACATCTGACTGGTTATGACTTAAATCACTGACCAATCAGATAACAGATTTAAATCTGAATCTTGTTTTAAGTACACGTATGGGGATATATTTATAATCTTGAGTCTGGATTGTTTTGATATGTGATTCTGTACCTAGTTCTGAATCCCCCAGATTTACTACAGTATTCAGGGGTAGGCATAGTATAAATTTAACAGAAAATACTATACCACAGGTATGTACTAGTCATTTTAGAAAATATCTATATATGTTATGTTCCAACATACTCTCTGATAATCATAGAAATTATTGTAATTCCCCCCTCCACAAATACTCTTACATGATAGCTTAGTAATAATAACTTCATTCATAATACCATATGGGGTTACTTTGTGGTCAAAAAGCTTGGCTGATTTTGATGAAAAAATTTCCAAATTTTGTAAGTTTTTGCTTTCAGTTTTAATAACCTGTACTATATATGTATTTATTTATTTTATTTCTGGTAGGGTACAAACAAGTATATCTGAACTGTTTCAAGGTAAAAATTGCAACATACTTAAGATTTACAGTAACATTCATCTCTCACAAGATTTATATATTTTACATAAGTGCAAAGGGGCATGCTCTTTGACTATCACTGTTACATCATAAAATTGTTCACTGTTGGATACTCTTAATCAAAGGCTGAAATACTGGTGTGTCCAATTTGGGTGACAGAAATATTATTATTCAAAATTTAAATTAGTGATCTGTCAAAATCAGCTAGACATGTTACACTGTATAGTATGAAAAATAGGTCACTTAATGGAGAGAGAGAGTGTGTGTGTGTTTTACTGATAATGTTTTCAAGTCATCATGGATGACTTGATGAGTGTCTACAAATTACAGTATGTGTACAGTTCAGTAGATTAACAACCTCAGGATTCTTTTTCTAGGGTGGAAAATCTCAATTAATAATTAATGCACTGGCAGATCAAGAGTCTATGTTGTTTGTTCTACTAATTACTCTAAACAAACTGCACAGACCCAGATCTGCCAGCACATTATGTGATGGCAGATCTGGGTCAGTGTAGTTTGCAGCTGGAATCAACTTAAGGAGTCACTGATCCCATATTCCTGAATCCTAGATTCAGTCCTGGAGATACATATTTCAAGTTGAATAGACTAAATATTATAAACTTTCTGTTACGTGTTAAACACAAGTTCAAGCAATGCAAGGTGTTCAAGCCAACTATATTAAAAGTATCTGGGAACATTGAGTTAGTCTTGATGAAGTGAAAGTTCCGATTTTTTAAAATAAAAAACTCAAACAAATGGGGATTAACAGTTCTATATTCCACACATGGTTGAGGGTACAATGATTTACTATGAAAATTCAGATAACTGTGGTTTGGATAGCTGAGACTGTATTACAGAGCAAATGCACGTATATCATGCACTAAGTTACTGGTTCAAAGTAATCTGTCCAAGTGCTTATACTGGATCACTGATACAATACTGTAAAATGTCTTGATAAAAGGTAAAGAAAGTTTCTATGTACAACACATAACATGTGTTACAAATGACATCCTTGTGCTCCTGCATATGAACTCAAAATGCAACAAAAACTAGGAATAAATGTTTGCAAAACACATATGCCCCCAATTCTGTGATGTTATTAGTACACTGCTCTTAAGACCAAAAATGTCCAAGTCCAAAACAAAAAAAAAAGCTGAAACATTTTTTAAAAAATGTGATAATGTATTTAAACAAATATACCAAATTTCAACTGCCTACTTCTAGTTGTTTTTGCATAACCATGCTAGCAAGGTTTAGTTAAAAAATATTAAAGTTCTAAAAAGTGAAAAATTCTGTACAAATTGAACAAGTTGTGTTTATGGCCTAAAAGTACAAGGAAATCTAAATATAAATTCAAATATGTGTAACATATTTCCTTTGTCTTCTTCGAGATGTATTTACTTAATTGCGCTAACAAGGCTTTTGATAAAATAGTCCAAAAAGTATTTAAAAAATGGGTAAAAAAATATTAAAAAATTGTTTTTATGGCCTAAAGTTCTAATCATGTCATCTACTCATGTATATAAATAAGTCTTCCAAATTTTATTTCTAACACCTTAAGCAGTTTTTCCTTAATAATGCAAGCAAGGCTTTTGTCAAAAAGTAGAAGTTAAGTAAGTTCATAATCAAAAATTTAAAAATGTAAAGGCTTGAAAATCCAATCAGGTCATCTACTTACTATTATGATATAGTTTCTAATCTAAGATTTCATAGCTCTGAGTTAAATAATGTTTGTGCTACAGTACTTAAATATAACTGGGATGGCCATGCAGATATAAGGATGTACATACAAGCAAACACACAGTCACAAAACAATATGCCCCAGTTTGCTATCACAAGGGTGACATATAAAAAGGAGTTAAGAGTAAACATCTATGATGAAATTGCCCTCATGCAATTAATTAATGCTGTTTTTGTCATGAATGCATCCAGAGGTTATTTTTGTGTTATGAATTTATGATACAGATTTCAAAAAAATCAAAATAAAATACAAATCTCAAAGAAAGTAAATATCACAGATGTCTGATTCTAATTTCATCATTTTCATCCAGCTCAAACTTGATAGCCCCTGTTGATGGTGGAAGTCCTTTGGTGGGTGTGGAGGAGGATACAGGATTGTCTGAATTTCTACCTAGGCTGTTCCTGTGACAAGGTGTTAAGGAAAAAACAAGAAAAAAGAGAAATAACAGAGCTTCTGATGGAGTTCTGTATATTTTAATTTGACCATATCTTACCAGCCTCATTCAGGCCATAGAAAGATGGATTACTTCCTTAGATCATGGGAAATTAGGTATCCATACTAGTTCTAAGAAAAGCTTTTGATCTTGTTCTTCATGATATTCTCATCAATAGCATTTATCAACTGTGACAATTCCACAACTGAATTGTTCACATCATATCTAGCAAAGAGAAAACACTGTCAAAATATATGGAAATTTTTCTAAAGAAGAACCAATTGTATAAAAAGAGTACCACAGAGATCAATCCTGGGTCCACTCCTCTTTCTCATTTTCATAAATAGTCTGCCACTGAAAATATGCAACTGTATTTCAGCTACTGACCTACATGAAAATGACACCACTCAATCATATTTCGAACAGTTAAAATCAAACTAAGCTTGCATCACTGTGAGGAAATTCTCCACTTCCTGTATGCATCCAGACCATTCCAGTCTATGGAAACGGCACTGACTGCCCAGGCCTTTGGATCTGGGAGTGGAAAGACAAAGGTTGGTAGTTTTGCATTCCACCTTGCCACAAATAGATCCACCAGTGGTTGATCCTAACAGGTACGGACTCAAATGAATACCAATGGATGAAGTGACCAAGTGGTTTGTATTACTGTATTATTATTTATTTTGGTAAAAGTCTCAATTTTTGGGGTTTTGTGAAAAAAAAAGTAATACATTTTCATGGGCACTTAAATTCACAGTTTTATCTATCAAAGTTTGCATGTTTGTGAGTATTTAATTTCATGGATTAATCTCGAAAAATACCCCAAATAAAGAATACAAAAGAACATGATGGCCACTTAAATGATTAAAATAATACTAACATCTGTATGAGCACAAATTCCTGTCAAGATAAATCACTTATGCTCAACATCAAAGAGACTCGATGCAGCCAACAACACTAAGCTAATTGGCTACTGAAGTACATGTGTATGAACTCGTCCATAAAACACTGTCCGTAAGGTTTCACCATCAATTACTTTCTGACAACCATGGTGTTAACAGTGGCTGAAGTGTGATAAACTTCAACTTAGATCTCCATTGGTTTGGACTTCGTCATTATTCCACACATGAAACAAATACATGACCAGCGTCCCCTTGTTAAATGCAATTAGCAAGCAGTGTCGACATTTGATGTGTTTAAAGCCCATCAAAGTGCCAAGATTCCAACTAACTGAAAAGAACAAAACTTGAAAAACAATAAAAACAATGGAATCACTCCTTTGAGCTTGCAGTATGTAAGAAAAAACTTCAACCACTAGACTTTACTTAATATCTTATCAATCATGCCAATTCATGCTGACTGGTTAATTGTGGCTCACACAAAAATGTGTGAAAGACTAGACCTATTTATCTGTGGCTTTGAGAATGTTGGACTTGTTTAATGCAGCAATATGAAGATTATGGTATTTACCTTTGAAACATTTGTGTACCAGCTGACTTGATTGACACAATGTTGATTCAATGGTTCTGTCCAAAAATCAGTGATGTGTTAGCATCAGTATTCTTTGGTAATAAATGTATATACAGTGTTTCATTATTAACTGTGCTTCAAACACTAGCTTTAGCAATTTACAGTCATATTTTTCATTGGGATTAAGTATTCATGGATAAAACGAGACATGCTTTCCTGGAGATTTGAACATTTCAACAACATTTTCACTTGAATGAAGAATTGATTTAATTTAGCATTAAATCAAATTTTCATAGATAATATCATGTCTCATTCTTTCATTAATTCTGAGTAATAACCATGTTTGAACACCTTGTACCTTTTATCATTTTTCTCTGTACTTCTTGATCTCACAAAGTATTATTTTAAGGCAGTTAGTGGAAATTACAGCTAATAAATACTGTATCAATATGTGTACAATGAAACAATATAAAATGCTTCACAATTCATTGTTTTAAAGGGTAAAAATAAAACAAGCATTTGCAATAGCTAATATCTGAACCTATGAATGATGGTTTAAGTCAAGTCAAACCAACCACAGAGAGAGAGAGAGAGAGAGAGAGACGGAGAAAGAGAAACAATTTTATGGTCAGTAGTAATGTTAATTAAAGCAGAATAATGACTTACACCAATTGTAAATATATTATATTATTTTAATTACCTCTTGTTGGTTTGTCGTTTCACTTAGGTTCTATTCCACACTAATTTGCATACACTGTTAAATTAATGGCTGAGCATTCAGTGTTCAAGAAGTTTACCATGTGTTTATAGTGCTCTACTTTCTTCATTAAAACCATCTTTCATGTTTAAATCGTATGTGTCTTATATTGATTTAATCATGTGAATAAAAATAGAAACTCAAAACAGAAAATAATCAACTTATCAATATGCAAAGGTGATTGTGAAAAGCCACAAAAGGCAGAGAACTACATTTTCTATTGGACTCCCTCAGTAGGGATGTGAGGAGTTTATTAACTCAATACACAGTTGCCTGTAGTCAATCTTCACTTTGCTCAAAGGGCAGATATATGTATTTATATGTGATATAAATAAAATATATGTATAGTATGTACAATGTATCAAAGATATACCACTCATATAAATTTGTTATACATTTCATGGCATATCATTGATACAGCATACATATTATATATATATATATATATATATATATATATATATATATATATATATATATATATATATACACATTCATTTTTCAATAGAGCCAAGTGCATCTCATGGTTAACCTGCATCACCTACAGTTCTGACAATGCTAAAATTATGATTGTCAAACTCGGTTCTGATCAGGATTTGCTCAGAGAATCTAGCAAGGAAGTTTGTACAGCAGTAGCATCTGGTCTAAAGAAAGTGCAAAAATGAACACTAATGATGCATTAACTTCAAACCCCCTACTGAACTACTGAGTGTAGCAAAGACTTCATCAAATTAACATATATTCTGCCATCCAATGGATTTTAAAGATGGAAATTTATGTTTTTATTTAATGTCAGTGTGGTTGTGTTGATGTGAGTGCCTGCACAGGTGTATGTGTATGGCTTTGATATTTACAATGCTAGGTCTACTAATTCTTTCTTTGCAAGTGTATTAAATGCTTTCTAAAAAACAAGACAAATTTATTTTTTATTCAGATTTGAATTTCCTGTCATTTGCCACAGGTTTATATGAAAAGATGGCTTATTCTCAATTGGACAACATTGCTTCCTTTTAGCCATGCATATTTTGACCCGCATGGGATCTCAAAACTCACTTTTTGAGGCTCAAACACCCCCCAAACACTGTCTGGGAATATGGCAGGTATGTAAGTATGATTCATCCTCTATACAGACAACGTTAATGAAATCTTAGATGGTGTTGATGAAACCTGCAGAGTGCAACTTCTAAACATACTAAAATTCATCCAGATTGAGTTACAGTAACTTCAAGACAATCGCTAAATGAATCATCCATAGTCCTAGCATTGTACTTGGCATCCACTTGCTGTTGATCTTTGATGGCATAAAAATGAGATGGAGCTACTGAGGTACAAGGTCTACTTGGATCCATAAATGGTATGGACTGTTTTCATGATCAAGTAGAATTCATCACATCAACTGCGTACTATGGCATTAACTGGTCACAGAGGGACCTGGGTGCATTGTGGCATTATAATGGGTGGGCTGTTATCTGATCAATGTTAACAGTCCCATCATTCAATATTATCGGCAAGATTGGTGTTGCAATTTAAATCTGATGGCAGATTCCAATCCTGATAGAACAGGGCCAACTTTTCCTCCTCCTCAGTGTCAGACTGGTAAAGCTGGGATGGGTTACAGTATACTGGATCCATAAAAAAGCCCCACACCCAATCAAGTGAGACAGTGTCTGAGCTAGATTTGGCTGCGGTTGATCTGCCTCATATATTATTATAATAGTGTCATAAGTCAGTTGGTACTTCTGAAAGCATCTTTCCAGTTCAGGAGGCAAAGTTGGAGCTGTGACTATATTTAGTGACAGCTGCAAAGGCTCACCTGATTTTCTTATTCACTGGTGAGCCCTCTACCTTATAAGTCTCCTCCATAAGAAATCTGCTGACTTAGGCATCATCGGCATCTATGCTGATGACATCCTTGTCATTAATATTTCGTTTATTCACCTTCCCTTTTGTTCTTGACAAACTGAGCAGGACTGCAATCCAATGATTCTCTCATCCATAGAGTGCATACTTTATGTTTATTACCCAAGTGGCATCCCACACATTCCAGGTATGTACTACAATTACTGTCCACCAGCTTCTGGCATTTGCACTGAGTGCACTATGTCCTGCCATTGCACAGACACGTGTAAATATATGGAGTAATATGACAGCTATACGGATGAAGCCCATCATACACTGCTTTATTAATGATTAAGTGGACACTACTTAAATATTACACTGGCTAAAAAATATTACCTGTAAACACAGACAGCACAAGTCACAGCTTATACAGGTAAAGCCAGTCAAGTGATGCTTTATAATCTAATGTAGGGGATGCTATTGGACTATTTCACTGCCTATAAACAATTATCTGCAAATGTAGAGAGCATGTGATACCTTATGCAGATAAAATCCATGGAGCATTGCCTATAACCTTATTCGAAGTGGATGCAACTGAAAAAATGGTTTGTTTTCCTTATAAAAATTACCTGCATGACTTAAGGTCTGTAACATGTACTGTCACTGACCAAAGAATACAAAAGGTCAAGCACACATTACTAAATGCACATATTAGCAACCAGGATACATAATACATAATGGTGTAAACATGTATATTGTACAATGAGGTTACTATTGCAATCAAGTTAGATCAATTTTGTTTTAGGCAGAAAAAAATGAGAAATAGTTTGAAATATGGATGGAAAATACTTCCCATGTATGAAAAACTCCTGACTTTGAAGTCTGACAAGTAACTCTTGATAAATTTCTAAAACATATTCTACCTAGCACAAGCTGAAGTAGCAACTTAGGTATGGACAGGATTTGACACCAATCTCTACAACAGGGAGATCACTCTCTCTGACTCAATGATGTGGTCAGACTACTTTTAGCTCTTATAACAACAACTGCATCTTGGGAAGGGTAGATTTGTTAGGTAGTGGTTGTACTCCTATGGTGTTATGGTTTGGTAACGTATTTGAAACAGAAAAAGTCTAGTACATTTCTCTACTTTTACTAATGGTAGCATTTTTTATGGTGACACTGCATCAATGTAAAATCTGATCAGTCTGTTCAGTGACTTTTAGAAAATGTTAAAGGTTCTTCTTTTATTAGCAACAGCAATCATTATTGATAGCAGTCTAGCATCATTTGTAAAAACTACAAATTTCATAAAATTCTATTGGATGGTTTTTGTTATCAGTCATCAGAGAGCCTTACTGCAAAAGAGATAAAAATCATAAATTTGCAATAATTAAGAACACTGAAAATTTTGCTTTGTATGGTAAGTTTATTCATCTAAAAAGGATACACAGAGCCTGCATCTGAGGCTGAAGCTCTGACAAATGATGCTCCAAAACTGATGTCCTGCTGAAACTTCTTCAGCCATTCCTTGTGCTCTGCAAGTCGTTCGTTTGTGGACTGCTTGTCATGGCCTGAATATGGCTGAGCAATCTGCTCTTGAAGAGAAAATCTGTACTGGCGTAATTGTTCTCTGAAAAATGTACAACAGTTTGGTTAAATATTTAATTCTAAGACGTGGATAATGTGTGTGTGTGTGTGTGTGTGTGTGTGTGTGTGTGTGTGTGTGTGTGTGTGTTAAAAGATTTTTTTCCATTATTACCTAAATATTAGTATGAATCATAATGCCATAAAAGTATCCTGTGTCATAAGTGATGTTACCAATATAATAAGGTATAATCCAAACAGCCAGCATCACAACAGTGTACATGGTACACAAAACCACATGAAGTGGGTACATGTCGTTATATTATGGTTCTCCTCAGCCATAGCCTATAGGTAATCAAGTAAAATAAATCAAGCTGCCATTTTCAGTGCAATTCATGATCATGCTCACATTATACTAATAGCTTTTATAAGGAGGTTTACCTATGAAAGTCTTTCCAATCTGTTGAAAAGCACTGTTGTTCATTTATTTTAAAGTGCAGTGTATGACACTCATCTTACTACAAACACTACAGACTGAAGAAGATTAGATATACTGTACGTACTTGCATGTAAGTCAAGTCAAACTGCAAACTATAAAGATCCTTATCTGCCACTGCAGAATGCACCAACAAATCAGGGTCTACGTTGTTTGATTTACTGACTGTTCCTAGAAACTGCATAGACCCATATCTGATCTTTGCAGTTTTGCAGTTAGAATTAATTTATAAGCATGTATATATGGAAGTATAATGGGGTCTACACTGTTTGCTATAAATCAAACATTACTGACCCTAATTTGCCAAAACATTTAAGTGATGGCAGATCTGGATCAATGATATTCACAGCTGGCCACACATTTTATAACAGCATGGTGATTTAAAACATGGTGATTTACTTCTAGGAGTTGACACACAAGAATTTTCAAGGAGGCATGACTAACCATATAGACTTGATTTCAAACCAGGTTAAGCTGTGAACAACAACAGACTGTGATCGTCTGTCACATAATGCACCTGCAGATCAGGGTCTATGTTGTTTGTTGTACAGATTACTCCTAACAAACAGCATAGATGTTGATATTGCAACTTAGTATGTGATAGCAGATCTGAGTCTATGCAGTTTGCCATTGGACCAACTTATAAAGTATATATATATATATATATATATATATATATATATATATACACATAACCATGTCATCATTTGAAAACACCCAGAAAATTTGTTAATCTAATTTTTCTGATAGAAGTGGAAAAAAGCAGGCTCCTATTTGCAAAAATCTGCTAAAATGATCTTTAATTTGCATAAATCTTTAAAATCCACAAAATTAATTAGTTTGCCCACCTTGACACCACTTGTAAATTTCATACCTGACAGGGGGGACGGCATGTGAACTACCTGGAAATGGTACTAACATACTGGTGCTGGGAGTATGAGAACTTGTCAATGGTGGTTTACGGTCTGCAAAGAACATTCAGTTCATTTTATAAACTGCAACCTTATTGTTCAAATGTCAGATATCTGCATTAATTCTTGCATCAATAATATTTTAACTAATAAGAAAAAAAAAGGTAAATACCAGTATTCAAGAGACAAAAAGCCTTTAATATGGAAAAACATCAAAACTTGTTCTACTGTAAATCATTATTTTCATATCATTAAGTTCATGTCAATCAAGCAAACTCAGCAACTGTTAATATAGTATTTGTGATTTGCTTTCTGGCAGTACATATAATGCTACTGATTAGGTAACACATACTGTATATATATATATATATACATACATATATATATATATATATATATATATATATATATATATATATATACACACACACACACACACACACATAATGCATTACATGTTACAATGTTGATTTGGCAATACAGATACAGTATAAAGGTAATTTTGTTCATTTGATAATACACTTACTGTATGCATATAATGCTATGATGTGATTGAAAGTTTCCTGAATTTGGTTCTCTTGTTGAATCTGGGAAAGTGTTAAGTTCAAAGAAATGTTATGACTTACAATATTTATAAGGATTTCGCCAAGTGAACATGTAGTTCCTGTGATCAAGCAAATTATGCTACAGAGTTCAAATTTAAGAGTCGCGGTCAATTATACAAATATATTATTTCATTCCTGTTGAGTGGTGATTTTCCACTGAATGACTTGACATCACATGCAGGGATTTTCTGAAGTCAATTTTGTGTTTGAATATAAGACCCATTCCCATAACAAACATGATGTTTACTTCTCCAATTTTGATCTGAAAATTACCAATGCAGACAAAGAAAAGTAAATACTTAAATGAAATTCCTCATAAAATACTTGCAAATTAACTTTAAATATTAAAAAAAAAAAAGACCAAAATGAGCACCTTACAGGCAAAAATAATTCCATGGACACACCAGTAATCTTTATTTAATTGTATAAGAAAGTTTCCAATTCAGTCTGATTGCTTGCAATTTTCCTAATTAAGTGCATCTGATGTCAAAAGACCTTGGAAAATCCCTAAAATGATGTGCAATAATATGCAGTATATAACTGCTGCATGGTCATGACATCACTAACTTTTATGTAATGTCATAACATTAAAGATGAGTAGCTGTGTGGCTGAAAAGGCATTTCCAAAGCAAATAAAGTTGCAAGCTTCTGTTTATGAAATCATGTAATGAAACAAATGTAGACCTTTGCTAAAATGAATGTGCAGGTTTACGAACGAGCAAAGTTGTCATACTGAACACTTTGAAGGGGTCAATATTTTGTTTACCGATTCATCAAACTTAATATTCACCTTGACAAATGTGAATATTAGCATATTTTATACTTAAAATAAAACTTTTCTGTTTTCGGCGCATAGGTTTTAATTTAATAACTTGTTCTGTGTCTCCAGTTTTTTACAATATTTATAAGGAAATATGCATTGACGTAATCCTTATTTTGGGCAGGATTCTGTGTTAAACAATTAAAATTTCCAACTGCAATGTTAAACAACTCCCTACACCTTCAAAGGTAATATATTATAAAATCAAGTTCCAACCATACAATTACCCTTTGGTAAATAAATATCTCAATATCCAAATATCTTGCTATAAAGACGCAGAGCTTAGATCAATAAAAAAAATCCCATTTTATACTGTGAGATGTATGAAAATATACACTGAATTGAAAGTGTCATCATTTTCAAAACCAAGAGACCCATGTTGGCCTGAGATCACTCACCTTACTTCTGCTTAACAGCTAAATGCAACTTACAGCAGTTTCCCAAGAAATCTGGGTCAGTAGTATCCTTTCTGTACAAATTTCTTCCAGTGCTGTTGGCTGTATATGTTATAAAAACAATTCTTTCAAGCTTTCTCAAGTTTTTATGTTTTACACACTTCTGATGGCACATCAAACATCATTTGTTTAATATTTAAAGTCCTATATGCCAGGACACTTCTTTCTATAAATTTCTGTCTAGTGGTTGTCTGAGATGTATAAATGATTTTCTATTTTTAGCAATGTCAGCCATATTTAATGGCAAATAAGCATCACTTTTGTATAAATCTGAAAGCTAAAGCCCTTAATGCCAGGATATTTTCTGTCAAATTTGGTCAAATTCTGCTGAGTGGCTGTTGAGAAGAAGTTGTTTAAGGTTTTTCTATTTTTGTCAAAAATGTCTTCAAGGTATAATACTGTCAGTCAAATTTGGTCAAATTCTGTTTAGAAGGATTTTTAAAAAGAAATAAGTTTCTGTTCAGTGGTTTCTTCTGGGAAGAAGTGACTACAAGGTTGTTCTACTGTTGTTCTACTGTTTGGGATATATATGATAGTGGATTGGCATAAACTGTATAACTTATATCCCCTTCAGGTGAAGATCCTTTCTGTCAAGTCAGTCAAGTGAAGATCATTTCTCTCAAGTCAGTCCAATTCTACTGAGTGGTTTTCACTGGTGGCAGACTGGCAACACTGTACAAACTTAAACAAAAAAACCTTCTGAATGCTGTCAAATTTCATCAAATTGTTCACAGCAGTTTCTGAGAAGTTGCTTAAAGTTTTTTTTCCTCTTTCTTATAATGGTGGCCATATCTGATGGCAGATTGGCATCATTTGTAAAAATTGTAAAGGCCTGCAAAGATCTATCTATCTATCTAAGCCTGTGGCCCCTGCTGGGGCATAGGCCTCCAACAAACTCTCTCCAGCCCTCCTGGTCTTGAGCAAGTCTCTCCAGCTGTCCCCACATGTGGCCTGTCTTCTTTAAGTCCCACCGCCAGGTGTTTCTTGGCCGGCCTCTCTTCCTTTTCCCCTGTGGGTTCCAGGTGAGTGCCTGCCTGGTGGTACTGGATGCAGGCTTACAGAGTGTGTGGCCTATCCATCTTCAGCGTCGTTGGAGAATTTCTTCCTCTGCAGGCTGTTGTTGTGTCTGCTGCCACAGTTGTTCATTACTGATTTTGTCTGGCCAGCGAATTCGGGGGATTCTTCTGAGGCAGGTGTGGACAAATGTCTGGATTCTTTTCATATTGGTTGTGGTGGTTCTCCAGGTCTCAGCTCCATAGAGTAGGACAGGTTTTACGATGGTGTTGAACATTCGGATCTTGATATTAGTTGTCAGTTCTGTGGATGACCAGACATTTTTCAGCTGGAAGAATGCTGTTCTTGCCTTGCCGATACGGGTCTTAATATCAGCATCAGTTCCACCCTCTTTGTCAACTGTGCTGCCAAGGTAGGTGAAGCTCTCCACCTCTTCCAGCTCCACATCTTCCAGCTTGATGGGTGTCGAGTTTGCTATGTTGACCTTCAGGATCTTGCTCTTTCCTTTATTTATATTAAGACCAGTGCTTGCTGATGTTTTTGCAATGATGTTGGTCTTTTCTTGCATCTGTTTCTGGGTGTGGGAGAGAAGAGCCAGGTCTTCGGCAAAGTCAAGGTCATCCAGTTGTGTCCAGAGGGTCCACTGTATGCCATTTTGTTTGTGGGCTGTTGATGACTTCATCAAGTCATCAACCTGCAAAGATACCTAATGTCAAATTCGGTCAAATTCTTGTTCACAGTTTTTGAGTTGCTCAATGGTTTCTCTATTTTTATTTTAACAGCAGTCATATTTGGTAGTGGATCAATATCATTTATATAAATTAGAAAGATTCCTAAGACGAGATCCTGTCAAATATCCAATTTAAAGGTTTTTCTATTTTTAGTAATAGTAGCCATATTGGAAGATGGATTGGCATCCAATGAACAAATCTGAAAGGCCTTTTTTCCAGAATGTTCTATGTGTGTGCAAATTAATCAAGCAGTTTTTAAGACAAAAATTGTAAATATCAATTATAACTGGACAATGCACTATGGATGGACCATACCACATGTTTAATTGGCTTAAAGGCCAGGTGAGCTATAAAGAATTCATTATCTTACTTCCAAAGTATTTTCTCCATTTTCTTTCAAGTGATTGTTCTGCATTGAGCAAGAGACTTGCATAGTCCACTCTGTGATGAGGGTGATGTCTGAAATAGAACATGTATGACATTCATAAAAATCACTTAACATAGAGAGATTACATTTTATTTTATATTTGAACTTAATATGTTAAATGGCAAATTTTATGTCCAAAATTATCTGTTTATTATATACCTGAGGTCAACTAACTTTAAAATTCACTACCTTTACTTTTCATAACTTCACCCAGTAAATTAATAAAAACAAATTTTTTTTTTTAAAATTGAAAAATATTTTTATAATCATAACACATTTGGAGTCCTTCAACTAATTTCGCAACCTGCCTTTCCGAAAGAAAAGTAACCCCACTAGAACTAGGATATTGTCTGCTTTTGAGACAGAAATCAGATCTGAGTGAAAGCTCCAAATGACCAAGCATTCTAAGGCGTCTGCTTTTACTGTCACTGACATCTCACTTCTGTCCACATGGGTTTGAGTCTCAGCTTGGCCAATGTGGGTATGTGAGAAAGCTTGCCAGTAGCTTCCCATCGGTTGGTGGTTCTTCCTGTGTGTCTTCCAGTGTTCTTCCTCCATCAAATATACTGGCTCTCCTGTACTGCTCATCATTGCTGAAAAATGGCATTAAACCCACAAAATCACAACCAGATGTGAATGATCTACCCTTGGATTAAGGGACTGGCACCAAATCCCATCACATAACAGTAACTACTGGAGTGGAAGTGCATGCTCTTCATGGGATGTTTACTGTGGTAAGGCTAAGAAGGGTGTGGCCATATTATGATCAGGTAAGTATTATCGAATAAATTAATTTTTTTAAAAGTTGGTTTCTTCTTCAAATATATTATTCAATCATAATATGTTAGGAGAACAGGCAAGAGGTGGAAAGCCATATCCGCTAACCCAAAAGTTGGCCCTTTAGGACTTGTCTACAATAATAATATTGTATGCTTACAGCTTTGGGAAAAAAAATGACTAGAATTCTGTCTCCAGAGTGATGACAAGCTCAGACAATCAGATACAAGATTATATTGTTAATATGAGTAAATTTTGCCTATAATCAAACTCATCTAAAATCCTGATAATATAAGACAATATAGCATGTTTGATCAAAATCTTATCAGAAAAATAGACCCTTGATTGCTGACAAGCTCAGTCAATCAGATGAAAAGTACTAATGATCACTAGAACAGAGAATTAGCATGGTGTCAAATTGCTAACCATGTCATGAAATAAACAATTGAGATGCAAAATATTCATCAACAATGAAAATTAGGTGAAATTCAATGAAACAAGTGGATCAAAAAGAGGACAAAACTGAAGGAATCTGAAAGGCCTAAAAAAAATGAACATGCATTCACAGCACGAATGGAAGTAGTAACTAACAAATGATGGTATTCGGCATCAAACCTTCAATCCAAGGGAGATCACTCATGTATTTGTTGAATAAGCAGATGTCATTTAGTTAACATTGCTTGGGAGTCCAGAATTTGCAAGACATTAGAAGGATTCCTAATGTATTGTGATCAGATAGTGTTTGAAAAAGACATAATTTGCATTTGAATAACTGAAAAAGACATAATTTGCTAGTGAATAACTGGTCATGTGGCAGCATGTTATGTTGGGAACTACATGTGGGAACTGACTTATTGGTTTTTAATGGCACTTTCAGCACATTATGTAGCTATATCATAATGAGAAAATGGGAAACAAGTGCTTTTCCCTATGGACACACTGAAGCAGCCAACCTGGGTGGGCAATGAATCTGAAATCTGGGAGGGGCTGATTTATACACATAGTCTGTAACAATAAAACAAGCTATGGTCTGATGATATAATTCACAGATTTTGCCATTTCATTCATCATCCATATGTTTTAATCATATCTTACAATTACAGCCAGCATAGTGTATTCATTCATATCTTAATATTACAACTAGCCTAGTGTATTCATTCATATCTTACAATTACAGCTAGTCCAGTGTATTTATTCATATCTTACAATTACAGCTAGCTCAGTGTATTCATTCATATCTTGCAATTACAGCTAGCCTAGTGTATTCATTCATATCTTACAATTACAGCATGCCTCGAGTATTCATTCATATCTTACAATTACAGTTAACCCAGTGTATTCATTCATATCTTACAATTACAGCTAGCCTAGTGTATACATTCATATCTTACAATTACAGCTAGCATAGTGTATTCATTCATATCTTACAATTACAGCTAGCATAGTGTATTCATTCGTATCTTACAATTACAGCATGCCTTGGGTATTCATTCACATCTTACAATTACAGCTAGCCTAGTGTATTCATTCATATCTTCCAATTGCAACTAGTCTAGTGTATTCTGTATCTTACAATTACAGCATGCCTTGTGTATTCATTCACATCTTACAATTACAGCATGCCTTGGGTATTCATTCACATCTTACAATTACAGCTAGCCTAGTGTATTCATTCATATCTTACAATTGCAACTAGCCTAGTGTATTCTGTATCTTACAATTACAGCATGCCTTGGGTATTCATTCACATCTTACAATTACAGCATGCCTTGGGTATTCATTCACATCTTACAATTACAGCTAGCCTAGTGTATTCATTCATATCTTACAATTGCAACTAGCCTAGTGTATTCTGTATCTTACAATTACAGCATGCCTTGGGTATTCATTCATATCTTACAATTACAGCATGCCTCAGGTATTCATTCACATCTTACAATTACAGCTAGCTGAGTGTATTCATTCACATCTTACAATTACAGCATGCCTTGGGTATTCATTCACATCTTACAATTACAGCTAGCCTAGTGTATTCATTCATATCTTACAATTGCAACTAGCCAAGTGTATTCTGTATCTTACAATTCCAGCATGCCTTGGGTATTCATTCACATCTTACAATTACAGCATGCCTCGGGTATTCATTCACATCTTACAATTACAGCTAGCCTAGTGTATACATTCATATCTTACAATTACAGCTAGCATAGTGTATTCATTCATATCTTACAATTACAACATGCCTTGGGTATTCATTCATATCTTACAATTATAGCATGCCTTGGGTATTCATTCACATCTTACAATTACAGCATGCCTTGGGCATTCATTCACATCTTACAATTACAGTATGCCTTGGGTATTCATTCATATCTTACAATTACAGCATGCCTAGTGTATTCATTCATATCTTACAATTACAGCATGCCTCAGGTATTCATTCATATCTTACAATTACCAGTAGCACAGTGTATTCTTTAGCTAACAGCTGAAGTAATTAACATGACTATTTAATTTTTGCCACTAATAAAACAAAGGTGACAATAAATATTACTCATTATGTATATAATCAAACAATAATACATGGAAGGAAAGCGATTGTATAGAATAATTCATTTGTTTGAAAAATCATTTTATTCTTCCGTTTTGTTGGGCTTGATGTCAGTTTTCAGCACATGATAGGCTATATGTGGCAGCCAGTAGAGTTGGTAGAGGAAGAATCTGGGAAGACCCCAGGAAGAACAACTGTCTCATAGAAAGCTAGTGGCAGGCTTTCTCAGACAGTCATATTAGTCAAGTTGAGACTTGAACTCACATGGACAGAGGTGAGATGTGTTTCAAATATCAAGGACCTCACTTGTTAATTGTGCTAAATTGTGATCTTAGGCATATGACATATAAAGTTCTATACTAGTAACTGTAATTCAAAACTAACTTTGATTTTAGGGGATGAAAATAATGATAAAACACAACAAACAAAAATTACATTTTTACTATATACCAGACATTAGCATACAACAACCAGAGTTCCAATCATATGTTAGGAGTTCAAAATGGGCACTTGCTTAATGCAATAGAGACAAAAACTGTATGGCTTTAATAGTAGTCAATCAGCTGTTTGGATTTTGTTCCCCAGAGTGGAATTTCATGCTGAAATAGATATTACATCTTACCTGTCATCAAATATGGATGTTTTACATGCATTAGACTGTGACTTTACAGGCACAAATGTGATATTTTCCAAGGTGCAGACTGCCTCCATGTGTGACTTATGTGTTAATTAACATTTTTAAAATGAACTTGAAAACTGAATATTACAGTTGCATACATTGGATAGATACCCAGAGCAAAGATACAACTGTCTCCTTAAAGCAGATGTTTACAAGAAAAGATTTGCTAATATTTACCCATTTGGAATCGGTGATACAATCGCTGTAATTCACCACTATACTTACATATAGGGGTTTGTGGATGCCCAGGCCTGTATGGGGGTGTGATTCCCCAAGCTGCTGCCACTGGGTAGACTAGAAGGAGTGGGGTTATACACAGGGCCATATGGGGTGGGAGTTAACTCTGAAATTGAGAATACAAATGTTTCCAGTACAACTCCTATTAATTAGTGTACAGAGAAATATGGAAATTGACATGCCAAGTCAAACTAGTTTTTAAAATGTATGCTTAATGGTGACTTTATAGATAGTCTTTCTGACTTATACTGTGTTGTACAGTAATCAAATTTGTTAATGATTTAGTATAAATTTAACATATAACTGAAGAAAAATACTCTTACTGATCAAAATATGTCAAACTGCATTTGTTTTCATTGATGCACTTAGATCCCATTTTTCAGTATTACAAGTAATAGTTTATAGGCATTCCTGGCAATATTTGTAAATTGCAATAGGGCAAACAAAGGGTGCATGGTAAATATAAGCATTTATACAAAGATCTTTCTGGAAAAGGATGATGCTACTGTAAAAATCTTGATGTATTTCTCAAACATTCAGAATTTATGACATTTCTTCTGATTCTTGATCTCTCCATTTACACACTGTAACTTAAGTGATTTGTTTGGACTATTAGTCATGTGGGATCTCTAATATATCCCAGATACATTTAGTCAGATAAATCGGGGTAAAATCTCTCTAGTGTGATCAAACAAAGTTGGAAAAGACTATCTACTGATATTGTGGCATACTTGTCTTTCCTTTTGCACATTTGTTACTATTGAAACAGTCTTTTTTTTCAGTTACTAATGGAGCTTAAGGGAATTTTATTAATTTAGATGTGAGACCTACAAGTCCTAGTACAATGTAACCCTAACACTAAATCAGACTCTTACATAACTGTAAAGACTAAGTCTTTTTAAATTTCTTTTCCTGAGTATTCTCTGGTTAAAGAAAACTCTGATAAAAGACCAACCTCTATTGGGTTGTGTGGGTATTGGGGTGCTGGAAGCACTCTGATTAGATCCCAATGCTGTAATGACATGAGACAGTTCCTTGTTAATCTTCAGAAGGGTCCTAGCAATGGGATCATCACCATTAACCCCAAACTCGGAGATACGGGATGCAGTCGCTGTGGATCCGAGCAATGCTGGGTACCTGTCGTTGTTAGGTTTTGCTAGAGCTGCAATGATACACAAAAAGCAGTGGTATTGGTGATGGAGATGATGGTGATGCTCTACTCAAGATTGTAAATCTCAAAATTTTGTCCCGTAAGCTCTACCTTGTCTATATAAAAATGAACAAAAATTCCAAATTCAATTCCAGCTTAGTGTAGTGCACAGAACTGGGTTGTATGGTTGGATTTAAATGACACTTTCAACACACTATTGGCTCTATCATGGAGCTAAGTGCCTTTCCAAATGATACAATGTGGCAGTTGATTCTGGCTGGTCTGGGCAGATACTGAACTTACTATCCTTAGATTACAACTCCAATGCTCTACCCATTGAGCAACTGTGGCTCCCCTGCAAAGAACTAGGATAACCAAAAAGGAATTCCTTTAGTTTATCTAGAAAAAGTAATACTACTCTTTGCAATTTTGAACTTCAGCCCATGAAAATGATCCATGGTAATATATCACGAAACTGTTAATTTGCAGACGTTTTGTGCCACAAATACGATATTTATCTATGTAAAATATTCTCCTAGGAGAGAAAAACATCAACCCACATCTACCATCACATAAGCTTATAGATCAGTGCCATTAATGTTCACTTGAAATCACAAATATAATGATAAATAAAACCAATAGGCTTCTTCCTTACCCCAAGTGTAAGCCATCCAAAAAGTCTGGTTGATGTATGTAATTAATACCTAATGTGATTGTACTGAAACCATTTTTCTCCTCTCAGTTACAATGACCTTGGCCTATGACTTTTAACCCCCAAATCTGCCAACTTCTTCCTTAGCCCAAGTACACGCCATCCACAAAATTTGTTTGAGACATGAAATGTACAACTAAAGTTATTATGCAAAAAGCATTTTTCTTCTTGCACTCTACAAAGTTTCATAACCACAGATGATAGAGGTCTTTAGTTATTGTGCCAAGACAATTTTTTTCTCTTGTTTGTCATGGTGACCTTGCTCTTTGACCTTTTGATCCCCAAATTATAAGATTCTTCTTAAACCCAAGAGCAAGGCATACACAAAGTTTGGTAACTGTAGATAGTGGGCAGCTAGAGTTATTGTGCATAAATGAAATTGGTAACAGATAGATGGATGGATGGACTACATCATAAAATATTATGCCCCACCTTCAGGCAGGCATATAAAAAAGAAAAGAAAAAAAGAGAGGAAAGGACAAAGAACTGTTGACTTACTTTGTAGTATATTGTCAAGGCTGTTGTCAGTGCTGCTGATGCCACTGCTTTCTTCATCCTCACTCAGATCTAGGTTAGGCAGCTTGGCAGGGGCATAGTTATGTTCAAAGGGAGACCACTCCTCATCTGAGTCCAATAAATCCTGTAGGAGAGACATAGATGCCTTTACTTTCTGATCTGCAGATACCGCACTTTATACAGGGTTCATACGTCCCGAAAGATATTATTTTCAGGGACTTTTCCAGGATTTGACCAGTTTTCCAAGAAGTATTTTAGTGTTTCTCAGTAACTCCCTGACACTATTTACACAAAACAAAACAAAAAATTGAAAGCAAAATACAAACAATGGATCTCATTTTGTGCCTTATCATGATATGCAGTGAAATAATCAAGAAACTCAGATGAGAAGTATCAACTCTGCACTTTGTGCATAGTCTCACTCCAGAATTGTAATTTCATCTTGAGACATTTTGTTCAAACTTGTATCAAACATAACCACATAAGTCATGTAATATCATTTTTCAGCCACTGTTTGAAATGTTTTTCTAAGCAAGCATGCACATGTATGCAGCTTTATTTCTCCACATAAAAATTTCAAGGCTATGTCACTAAATGGGCACATTGCTTGGAACAGCTTGTCTGTCTGTTCTTTTCTGATGAACGATATGAATGGTGTTCAGTCATGATTCTCAAAGTCCATAATATATCTCCTTTTAAAACATCATCCTTAGATGCACAATTATCAATAATGCTTGCAGGTCAAGCAGTCACTGATGACAGTGGTGATGGAGGCGCTGTTAACCTTTCACTTGAGACAGTTAAGTTTTGGAAACCACTTTTCGTTGCAGTTCAATAAAATGAATGCGGTGTGACAGCTGATGAACTGGGAGCCCTGGGTGGCTGATAGATCTAAGGCACTCACCTTCACAGATCATTGACATCTCACCTCTGTCAACATGAGTTCGAGTCTCAGGTTTGGCCAATGTGGTATGAATAAGTTTGCTAGCAGCTTCCCATGGGTTAGTGGTTCTTTCCTAGATTTTCAATGGGTTCTTCCTCCACCAAATATACTCACAGCCATGTATAGCCTATTATGTGCTCAAAAATGGTGTTAAACCTATAACAACAACAGCTGAAACAAGGCGTTTCTATTATGCTTCTCACTTTTTGTATGATACTTGAGAGCACTTTCTCCCATATTGGAAATATCCATTATCTTGTCACAAACTTTATGAATCGCTCTGTTTTGTCTCTTCAAATATAAAACAGGTTACAATCCCATTTGCTGTTGTATTGAGAGCTCTTGACAGGTCAAGTGTGAGCTAGGTCAGCAATATGCATTGTCATTCCAGTTACAATGCCACCTAATTGTTCCAATAACAACCACTGTCATGTAGTAATTAACAAATTTAATTTTATCATATTATATTCATTTTTAAAAAAATTTTTAAGCTGCATTTTAGTAACGTGGTTTTGACAGTACTTATAAAAGTCAAGGAGGTTTTGAAGAAATATTAAAGAATTTATTTTCCCTGAAATTCAGGGACATTTCAAATACAAAACCCACTTTTTGAAATTGAAGGACTTTCAGCACTATGCAAACCTTGTCTGTAAAGCAGAAATGAATTTCTATCAAGAGTATACTGTTTTTTTTTGCAAGAGATTGTAGCATCTATAGCCACCATTATGTCAAGCACAATAATGACGTCAGGGGTAATCTTGTTCCTCACTCTTGAATAGCATGTGAAGTAAATAATAACTTTCACCACAGTTTAATTTTGTGCAATAGGAATGTTGTCTTCTCAAGTACATGCCTTGGAAAATTACTAAGACATGTTTCTTTTTAGTGGGGGGTAGGGGGGATTTCTAGTGTTTCAGACTAAGTCTGAGATTAAATGAAAGTAAATCAATATTTTCTGCATCATTTGATTCTGGCAAGTTTGCTTTCTGAATTCCCAGATCAATGGCACACAAAGTCTTGACCACTGCTGCTCTTTGATGAAACAAATAATTGTGTAATTTTTTTAACATCATGACATTATGCAAAATACTTTAGCAGAATTAATGTCTGAGCCAAAATTTTCTAAATTTTTTCTCAGTAAATTGTTGTTGCATTGGGCTTAATGTGATTTTTCAGCACATGATAGGCTATACATGGCAGCCAGTATAACTGGTGGAGGAAGAACCCTGGAAGAAGTACTGACCCACTGGAAGCTACTGGCAAGTTTTCTCACATACCCACATAAACCATGTCTGGGACTCACATCTATTTGGACTGAGTTGAGATGGTAGTGATCGGTAAAGGCAAGAGCATTAGACCACTCGGTCATCAGGATACAACCTCATTATTGTTGTTTAATTAACAGTATTAAGAGGTAACATAAGAAAACCAAACATACCAATCCTTTAAGTTATTATTCTGTAATTATTGTTAGGCTACGAAGTATCACAAGTACACCAAACATATCATTCCTTTATGGTCCTTATTCTGCAATGTTCTTGTAAACGAAATCATTTCAATTGAAAGCTAAAAATTGTACTAGTGCAGAAAGTAATTACAGTAGGTTATAACAAAGAGTGCTTGTTTTTAAATGTGATAACCAATTTCTTACAGAAATAGCTTACTGGCTCTGTGCAGTAATTTCAAATCCAATAGTAATAGTAAACACTGTCCTCAAATTGCTGAAGGTTCTTTAACAACTCCAGACATCTCCATCATTGTTAATAATCTCTTGTCTCCTCAAAAAAAATTCATGACATAAATTGCCAGAATTATGTGTGGCACTGAAGTAATATGAAGATAAAATTCATAGGAATTCTATGTCTTGACCACTATCCCAAAGCATGATTCAAAATAAAAAAAGCAGTCAAGAAAGCATGAAAGAAGTTGACTGTGGCCTTATTTGATCGTGATTCGTCATACTGCTCACAATGCATGAACCAATGAAATTTCAGAGCCTAACTGGTAATAGTATTCAAAATATTGAAGTAAATGCAAAAAATTTAACACAAAATCTCAACAATAATAATACTGACAACATACCGATAGATACCTCTTGCTATCTGCTACTGCAGGCAACACAAAACTGAATTTGAACCATTTCAAATACTTACATTGCCCTGAACTCTGGACCTGAGTTTCTGATAGTGTTTCTCCTTCTCCCTGACAAGCCGTGTGCCAGCATTCATCTGGGCTGTCATGTTATCAAGCTCTGCAGCCTCATTTTCCAGACTCTGTCGCACGTCTTCCAACACATTGGCACTGTCTGGTGACAACACCTGTGGAATGAAAAATGAAAGTGTCACAATCTAATTATATTCTGAATCACATATTTCATGTTCATTTAATTTACGCAAACATGTTTGCTCAAAGATATCTGCAACAGAAGAATTTTGCTGAGAAATAACTCTTAACATTGCAAGAATAATTTTTCTTCAGTTATAGTTTTCACATATATGTTCTTCACAAATTTCATGAAATTCTGTACATGACAAAATTATGTGGTTCACAGATATCAATATGTTTTGATACAGTGGCTGCAGCAATGGTACATCTACAGCAATAAAAAATATATTTTTATTCTGCAGCTATTTGCAGTTTGAAAGTACGTCAAATCCTAATATCTCACCACAAAATTTACAGCTGTACAGCTTATCATCAATGATAAATGCCTTAAAATCTAACCATATCCTTATGATTAATATGGCTGTACAGCTTCTCGTCAAATTACAACTGTACAGCTTCTCATCAAATTATAACTGTAAAGCGATTCATAAATGCCTATACAATGATCATAATGATTACTGGTACTGCACAGCTTCTCATCAAATTACAGCTATACAGTTTCTCAAATCACTGCTGTACAGCTTCTCATCAACTATAAACGCCTTATAAACTGAGTATATACTAATGATTACTATTAAAAAATATTAGTTTCCTTTACAAGAGACAGCAATAAACGGTGTCTGCACAGCAATATTGATTATGCTTGATAAACTTATTTTAAATATGATAGCTTCTTTGATTTCACTATGACTTTACTCTCATATTCTGAATTGACGAAAATGGTCTCAGTGCCATGTTTTCTTGAGATGAGTTTGGGGTGAACTATTACACTGGTCCCCCTCTTATAAGGCCAACCAATCTGTGGTAAGAAGGTGATATTATAAAATGGATGACCTCTCATGTGTGGACAAAATGGTTAAAAATACAATGTTGGATACATGTGATTCTACCAGCAGTAGGTAAAAAATACCGTTTAAAGGCTGTCTACTGCACATACTGTTTTAAGGTTTAAATCTGCTTCTTTTGAAACTAAATAAAAAAGAAAATTTAATTTAAAAGAAACTCAAACACTGTCATTTTATGTATTCTATTATCACATTAGAGAACCCAACCAGAACCAATCTAAAGAATGCTCATTTTATTTTCAATCCCTTTGACGTGTAATATTTATGTCAATAAAAAAAGAATCTATTGGTTTATAAGCCAATCTAGTGATCAAAATGTGTAAATCTACTGGTTTGAAATCCTTGTTCCGTCATGAATTTGGCATGCCAGTCTAATGAAGAGTCTCATGTGGGGACAAAATGGTCAGAAATACTATTTTTCTGTTTGTCGAGGTGGCCTAAAAAAAATGATGGCCTCCCATATAATTAAAAATACCATGCTCATATTTGGCAAGGTGACCTTATAAAAGGGGAGGCCTCTGCAGATGGGGAACACTAAATTCTTAACTGGAAATTAGCTAGCAAAATAACACTTTATCAAAATGTTTCTACATTTCCAAGAGAAAAAATGTAGATTTAGCATTTTGATAGTACCCCCTGTTTCTGTTTGACCATGTCTTTAAGCAGTTCCTGATGAGCCGCCTGTAATGCTGCATGGCGCCTTTTCAGTGACTGACGTTGTTTACGTAGGAAATCTTTGGCCATGATAATAGCTTTACTCTCCTTATCAAGATGATTTCTCATACCACTGAAATAAAAGATCATCTACAGATGACATATCCCTCCAGTCACCTGCTTCTGTGATGACTCCCACTGAAAGTATCTAAGGCTCCATAACTCAATTTTTATACTAATTATACCAGTAACTAAAGCTCCATCACTCTCATTTTTTATACTAGTACCCTGCACTCCATAACTCTCAATTTTGATACTAGTACCCTTAACTACATAACTTTTTATACTACTTATACCAGTACCAAATGGTCCATCACTCTCAATTTTTGCACTACTTACACCAGTAACTTATGCTCCATAAATCTCAATTTTTACACTACTTATACAATTATGCAATACTCCATAACTCTCAGCCATAAATATTTGATCATTGAACTATTCCTCCAAGTACCAAAAGCAGTATGCCTGAATCACAAGCAAATTTATTAGTAAATTATGTTTCTCCTAGACTACTTACCCAACCACATCAATGTTGGCACATAGGCCCTACTACCTCTCAAATCCAGCCCTCCCAAAGACAAGAATTCACCTTTTCAGTCTATAATATATTGACAAAGGGCAATAACTTTTGCCCGTTACCGTATCTCCTGCCTACAGGTCACACTAGTTTTAAGCCAAGCAGAACATCATGTAACAGGATGTATGCATCATGGGGAGGATGGGAGGGTAATAAAGTAATTTGATTGGGTAAGTATTCTGGAAGAAAACAATTTACTAAACAATTTGCTTTCTCCTTTGAATGTTTCCTTATGACATTAAAGTTAGGAGAATAGGTAATAGGTGGAGGGAAAGCTGACCATCCAACTAATACCCCAGGTAGCTTTTGAAGGGAGAATATTGGATTCCCCATATGAAGGCTAACCCACTCTCCAAACTGAGAATCATAACCAGAAGTGATGTGGGTTACATCTGGAAAGAAGAAATAATGAGATCTTCAGACACATCCAGCTGCATAGTGTGTTCATCCACAGGATGTGCTAGTGTTGACTGGGTCTGGTAGCCGCTTGTGTGGCTGAGTCTACCAGATCCAGAGTTTGTTGCTTTGAGGCCAAATCTCGTAGATGAAACTCTAGAAAATTGACTTAGCTTGTCAACCGATAGCCTTGATGACATCTTTGATAGAGATATTATGGTCAAGGCAAATCTCAGAGAGATCACTCTTATCTCATGAGCAGAGATCTTCATGAGGCAACTCTGTTCTGGTGAAATGTTAGAGTGTGCCATGCATGTTACCCACTTCAACCATGATGAGTGGGATTGAGGGTTATGTCCTCTTTCCCAGGTTTAACTGGGAGAAAGAGGCATCTTTATGCTACACAAACTGGCTCACACTGATTTAGATAAAGTCTGAGCAAACATACCAGGTCTTTTGGGTTGTGTCAATCAAGACATACTAGTATTGTGAACACTTCTCTCTCTCTCTCTCTCTCTCTCTCTCTCTTTCTGTTTCTCCTAGACTACTTACCCAACCACATCAATGTTGGCACTAGTGTCCCAAAGAAAGCCATTGACAAGGGCAATAATACCGTTACCCACTTCAGAAATCCATGATGAGGATGAATATGATTTTATTAGACTTATATGACGGCTGAATACCCCAGGACATTTCTACCTCTGAGAATCTACATCCCAAGTGCATAGTCATCCACAATTCTATGTTGACTGGGTCTGGTAGCCGCTTGTGTGGCTGAGTCTACCAGATCCAGAGTTTGTTGCTTTGAGGCCAAATCTCGTAGATGAAACTCTAGAAAATTGACTTAGCTTGTCAACCGATAGCCTTGATGACATCTTTGATAGAGATATTATGGTCAAGGCAAATCTCAGAGAGATCACTCTTATCTCATGAGCAGAGATCTTCATGAGGCAACTCTGTTCAGAGTGTGCCATGCATGTTACCCACTTCAACCATGATGAGTGGGATTGAGGGTTATGTCCTCTTTCCCAGGTTTAACTGGGAGAAAGAGGCATCTTTATGCTACACAAACTGGCTCACACTGATTTAGATAAAGTCTGAGCAAACATACCAGGTCTTTTGGGTTGTGTCAATCAAGACATACTAGTATTGTGAACACTTCTCTCTCTCTCTCTCTCTCTCTCTCTCTCTCTCTCTATCTATATATATATATATATGTCAAAAGTTTGTGACTTGTTGGCAACTGCAGTAATTTAGCAGGCAACCAAAGAAATCTGCCAGGAAACAAAATTTTTGAAGCTGGTTGCCCTGGAACAACAACATATTTTCCAAATATTTCTACCCCTTTGTATAATTAATAGTACCCTATGTAGGCACTTGAAACACTAAATGTAATTTGCAGAAACGAATATTTTTATTAGACTTAGCTTGACTGTGACCTCTGACATTTCTACCTCAGAATCTACGTTATCCCAAGTGCAAGTCATCCACAAATTCTGATCAAGGAACTTAACACTAGAAAAAAGTTATTCTGCAAATTGCATTATATTAAAGCTACAATTTACACAATATAAAAATAGATGGAATGATGGACAGGTGGACCATAACTGAAATTGCTAATTCACCCAACACTCATGTACCAATAGCTGGACTGACTGACAGGTGAACTGCGAACATGATACACTGTAGCATAAGAAGAACTAATCGAGAAGTAATATCAACTCTTTAATACACTATTTAGCATTATAAAACAATATATATGTATACATCTTTGGCATTCCTTGGGTCTCACCCTCCGCTGCATGAGGTTAATGTGGTAAGCTGGAATAGAAGCATGCAGTATCTACGAGGCAGAATCGCCAGTATGACTGCTGTCAGGGCCGAATAGCCAACATGCACTACCTATGAGGCGGAATCGCCAGTATGACTGAAGCACTATCTATGGGGCAGAATCGCCAGTATGACTGATGTCAGGGCCGAATGGCCAACATGTCCTATCTATGAGGCGGAACCACCAGTATGACTGATGTCAAGGCAGAATTGCTGATGTTTGACTGATTGACATAACTGTTAAGGCAAAATTGCCGCTGTATTGAGGCAGAGTCACCATAACTTGTTATGTCTGTAAGTCGAGTGGATTGGGGACAGAATGCCCAATGATGCAATAGCGGCGAATACCGCTTGGAGAAGGTACGGCAAGTGTAGCCTGTTAGTATGAGGGGTCTGGTTGCCACCTCCAGAGATAGTGGAATTAGTAAGCAGGAGGAGGTTAATCAAAAGACCTGAAGGCGAAGGGTGAGCCGGATGTAACAGAACTGCAGGCAGTGGTTGGGGTGGTGGAGGATACGAAACTGTCCACTCTCAACGCTGATCACTGGTACAATGAATGACCGCTGTCAGTACCAAATTTTATAAAGATATCTCTGGATAATGGGTGGATGAATGGATGGACAGATGAAAGACAAAACCTTAAAATTAATGAGACTGAAGAACTATGAAATGAATAAAAGGTTCTTCTGGATCACTAGCCTAAAATGTATGCCAAATTTTACAAAGAGATCTTAAACAGTTTTTGCCCTGGAAATGAGAGTGTGAAGGATGGACGGACAAAACCTTATAAATACTGAGACTGAAGAATTATGAAATGAATAAAAGGTACTTCTCTACCACCCATCTAAAATGTATACCAAATTTCATAAGATCTAAACAGTTTTTTCCCTAGATGAGAGCATGGAGGATGGAAGAACAAACGTAAGGACAAAACATTAAAACTTCTGAGACTGAAGAACTATTAAATAATAAAAAGCACATTTCTACCACTAGCCTAAAATGTGTACCAAATTTCACTGAGAGATCTTAAACAGTTTTTTTACCCCCCCGGAAATGAGAATGTATGATGGATTGACAGACAAATGGACAAAACTTTAAAAATACTGAGACTGAAGA